>VCCN01005562.1:3112888-3127886 GCA_006491835.1 Architeuthis dux
GACTCAATTCCTGGAGATAGGTCATCTACCCACTTGCTTAAAAATCTAATTATCTTCAATGTAATCCCCTTGTATTACACCAAATGTGCATAAAAATACATAGGGACAATGTGCATTCACTTTGCAATAATGCACTTGGGAAAAGCATGAATCCATTTCTATCACCCCCTACCCATGGGTAAATAGCACTTTAGCCTTGTAAGGCAGTCCAGCTTGTGCGTTGGGCTAGCACCGGACCCGTAAAATCTCACAATTGCTCCATGGATCATTCAAGAAATTGAGACAAAAATCATTGCCTCATGTGTTGTGGGATATGGGAGCAACTGATAAAAATGCATAATTCCTTTCTGTTTTGCTTCAACATGATTAGTCAGAATGAGAAGAGAAGAGAAACTTACTGAAGCAAATGCTTGGACAGCTGCCTCAACACTGAAAATTAAAAAGCAGGATATCAACGAGTGATGAATATTAAATTATACATTCACCTGCATGCAATTAATTCAAGTTTAGACGTAACCATCTAAAAGTAAACAAAATTAATTTGTAACACGATTTAAAACGTGTTCATTTTTCTAATATTACTACATTGTAAGAAGGCCTTTTTTTCAAAACAGACATTTTACATTCTTAGGTTTTTATAACATTGTAGAAATTGATTTCAAATAACCACACTGACAATTGGCCAGTTATCCATATTTTTCAAGACATTTTCTAGAAGTGTGTTATGACATGATTAAATGAAAGGCTGTATGCATAGATCAAATTCACTGAAATAGGCATGAGATTTCTAAAAACAATTTTAATTATTTGGTGGCCAATAACCATCTGAAGTAAACAAATTCAAAAGAATGTTATCAAATATTACAGAAATATAAAAATTATTGGGTTCTTGGGGCTCCGGTTACTGTTGTTAGTAATGCTTGATATTAATTACAGCTAATTGCCCTATTTCCTCAGTAATGCTTGCCTTATTTCCTGACCACTGACAATCCTCTTCGTCCTGATTATCAGTGCACAACAGACAGATTAAGTGTCAAAACTTGCTAAAACAAATTTTAATTAAAAATTGCAAAATTAAGTATGTGATCAATTCTTTTTCTCTAACTGCCAACAATACTTAGTTTGTTAGTGCAAAAATTGACTAAAGCAGAATGGTGGAGTCAGTGGGAAATGATAACATAACTCAAATGCCTGTATATACTGTCAATATATCATATACAAAGAAAGATAACTCTGTTAGCTTTCTTTCTTAATGATCAGTAGTGGAACTCTCCCATTTCGGGACTCCTGTTTCTGATATTTTACTGTGTTCAAAAGAGTTAGCGGTTTGGCGACCTAGCGTGTCAACGTCTGTGTACGAGTGTATTAAAAGTGAATTTAAGATCCCAGAGTGTACGCGTTTATATTGTTATTACAAGTTGACGGCAAACAATTGGATCTACAGAGTCTAACAGATACTGGGTTCAAAAGCAGTCGGCGCTAAAATACAGTAAAAGTCACTCTAGTAACATTAGTGTTTATAAGTGAAATTTGATTACCCAGTGAATTTTACAATCTTTTACCTAAAATCTGTTTCAGTGTGACCACCAATTGAGCAACAAAGCTTGCTCAAACTTTGAGTAAGCTTTGGTGGTCAATTGCTGTACACTGAAAATCAGAAACAAAGTGATTGTCAGTTGTCAGGCATTTGTTTGAGCAAGCTTAGGTACTCAATTGCTGTACACTGAAATTTGTGGTCAGGAATTAATGCAAGCTTTACTAACAAAATAGGGCAATTATATGCATAATATAATGATTTTACAACAGAAATACATTGAGAATCAGAAAGCAAGGGATTGTCATTGGTCAGGAATTAATACAAGCATGACTGAGAGAATAGGTCTATTATATATGTAAAATTAACATCAAGGAGAAAAACAACAGGAGTATATATAACCCCTTAACTTTAGTATTCCTGTAATATTTGAGAACATGCTTTATCTATACTGAGGTAAGCAAATATATTACAGGTATTGTTGCATGTGTAATACAACTGATACCTTCTTTTTGTAAAGTATTGTACAAGAGAAAATTGTAAATAATTCAGTGTGTCTATAAAGAGAGAGAAAAATAATTTGTACAGCCATTCCTTAACCTTCTACACACTCTAGGCCAGTGTTTCCCAAAGTGGGTTCTGCGAGAAAATCCTGGGATTCCACAAGATACAGTGTCTTTTAATAAAATTTAATAAAAATATTCAAATTTATAACAATTAAAAACAGTTGTTTTTTATTTTGATATTTTGATTTATCATTTTTTTTTTATATGAATAAACCAATTTTTGTTTCATTTAACGCCTTATTAAAATTAGGGCGGCAGAGGTTTTCCGTAAAATATAAGTATGGGTTCTGCACTCTTTGGAAAACCATATATGGGTTCCATGACAAAATAAGTTTGTTATAAACCAGTTTGCTAAACATTTAAAGCATATACATTTTTTGAGAGGCAGTGATTATTAACATCATCACTGCCATGGATGAGATAACTCATTTTAGCAAGTCATCAGCCCAGTGCCACGGACAAGATAACTCGCCTTAGCAAGTCATCAGTCCAGAGCCACATACAAGATAAGTCGTCTTAGCAAGTCATCAGTCCAGTGCCACATACAAATTAACTGATCTTATGATAGTGTTTTATTTTTATCTTATTTTATACATTTATGTATAAAATACAAATATTAGATATTCTTTTTTTTACATATTAGTTGATTTGTATGAAAATTAAAACCGTTTAAAAACATGCAATGAAGACTTTCTATTTTCATCAATTTTTTTACGAGAAAAGCCCAGCACAGGAGTTACAACATTAAAAAAATATACTTGGCAGCGAACAGGTTAAAGGCAAGTTTAATTTTTTGCTATAAACAGTAGCCATGCTCTGCAAAAACAAATCTATAGGATGAATATACAGTCCAAACAAGATGTCTCATAACTCTCCATCCTCTAATGAAAAATTAACAAAATTTCCTTTTACATTGAAAAACATGTAGCAAACAAGGTTATCTTTTGGTATCTCAATTAGTGAAATAAATCTATATGGTTACCTACCTCCAGGACTCTTGTTCAACTAGAAAGGCAACTATAAGAAAACCTGTTCGGTTAAACCCGTGAGTGCAATGAACACCTAAAAAAGAAAAGAGTTAGAAAATAAAGATTCATAAAATTATAATCACATTGTTATATTTTATAAACAAATTTAACACAAATGAAGCTGATTACATTTTGAATATTCCCTATTACTTCCTACCGTCTTATTGAACTACCTAACTTTCTTTTCACCCCTCTCCCTTCCTACCATGTCTGTCACGCTTATAGTATCAGTAGCAGCCATCAGCCGAGCCTTTTGTTGTACACTTATGATAACCGTCAGCAAAGCAACAGGTCATTGACTAGTATATTTTAACAAAGAAAACTCAAAAGTTTTTAAACAAAGCAATATTTCACTTTATCTTGCAGTTTACAATTTTCCACTTTAGGGCATAATTTCAACTTCAGTGGGGACTTTTTGCAAAAAAATTAAACTAATTTTAATTCTCCAGAGAATAGTCTTTTAAAACGTGTAACACCCGGGCCAAGCGCTATAAGGGCTACCCGCTCTTTAAACATAATTTCTGTAACCCATCACACTCGGATTTTACACCTGAAAAAGGCCGAAGAATGGATCGCCCGAAACGTTGTGTTTACAACACAAATAACAAGGAGTTCAATCGACCGAAGAACCATTTGAATATCTTCATTTCTATATTTTGCACAAACAATTTCATATTAGAATATTCTCCAATTCTTCTTTCTAATGGTAGAAAGTTGATGGAAATTGAATCAACTTTTAGATATGATATAAACATTAAACTTAGATCATGAGTGTCAATCTAACAAAGTCCAAGAGAATGCCTAGCTAAGATATTTATTAATTTAAACATAACTAAATCCAAAATTGAGATTAGATTGAGGAAAATAAAAATGATAGTTAAGGCTTTTTTGTTAGTCCACGGCAAAAGCTAACGTGCTTAATTTTACAGAGTACAGAAGTCTAAAAAGAAAAAACTAGAAAGCACTCAGAGAGCATTTATTTCTGCCAAATGCTGTACACTAGGTATGAACAAAATTTGTTATAATATACTGCCACGAAAAGGTCAAACACCTGTGCGGAAATGTAAGTGACCCGGTCACCTTAGAAAATAGGTATATGCGTGGGTGTCCAAAAAACAGGATGTGGAAAGCAGAAATGACACCTGCATGGGCGTTCCCCTGTTGGGAATGGTCTCTCGGCACCCATCATCTCTCTCCCACTCTTCATTCTCTGGTCGACAAAACTGTATGCTACGAAATAAAAACATGTCACATATTTTTACAACCAGCTTTTGCGTCTTTCCTTTCCACCGAGTCCAGGACATTCACCCCACTATCCAACAAATGGACAAAATTTCAGCGTGAAATTGACACGTGAAAATTTTTTTCAAAACTGGCAAAAATCAGCATATTATTCAATTTTAATAAAAATTTTCGATACTTATTTATTAAGGTCAAATTTTAAAAAAAATAATTTTCAATTCTAAATTTCAGAGAAAAACAATTTTTTTTCATATGATTCCTACCCCACCTTTTATTAGTTTGATGATTTATCTATTTTATATAATGATGCTTTCGTGGATTTTTACACATTTTACAGATATATCCCTGGAGATACTAATTATGTTTACCTTTTTTAGAATAATATCCAGGAACTGCTGAAACGGAACTCTTACTTTGGGATTAAAAAAACAGGAAAATTAAGTAAAATAATTCTCTTTTCAGAAATCTTTTAAGTTTTATTCGATTAATTATCATTCAGACTTTTGATCTGTGAAAGAAAAATATTTTTTCACTCAATATTACTTTTTAAAAATATTTTTCATCATTTTTATTGATTTATTCTGATATCTTATAAATTTTTGAAATGCATATTTTTTTATTCTTTCTATGACTTGGTTCAACTGAAACTAAAAAATATTACAAGCATGAATAATTAAATATAGTGAAATGATGAAGAAATATTTACCGCCTGTATTTTTAATATATTTTATTGTTTTTTGTTTATGTAAAATGACTGCTATTTCAAATTATGGGAGCTGCAGGCAATAACATGCCTTTTTTTGCTCTGCACAGCTGTCATGCATTTTAATCTTGTTTACTTTTTCAACGCAAATATATGTGTACTGCATTGTCTACCATACCTTTTTTTAAATCAGATGATGTTTACACAGTTGAAATTCTTTTTTCAGTTTTGTTCATACCTACTGTACACTAACTAAAAACCGAATGGAAATAAAATATTAAAAAACAAGGGATAAAACTTCAAATATTCAGTTACTTCCCTTGAAATTTAAATTTAGCCTCTTTATTATTAACCTGTTCATTTTTAACCTCTTTTCCTGCAGATAGAAAAATCTCTCTCAATCAGAAACAAATTCCTGGATCCACCAGAAAATTTAATTACTTCTTCCGTAGACCATGACCCACCGGTCCACACAATTTCATTGCAATTTATTGAGAACTTTTGGAGATATTGTGTGGACAGAGGGACAAAAGTGAATACTTGCAACTTTGTTGATTAAGTTGCATTTTCTGGTGGTTGTTTTCACGGTGTTAGTTTAGGGTCAAATTTTAACAACAATTTCAGAATCAAAACATTTCAACCTTTCCCTCGAACAGCCAGACTTGTATATCTTTTAAGTTGGGTTCCATATCAGTCAAGGTTGCAGCTTTGCCTAAAGAATAGGCTAATGCAGTCAAGTTTGAAATGAGAAAGAATTAGCAATATAGAGTATAGCATTTGGGGGCTTTTTCTTCAGTCCCTACAAGACCAAAACTTTCATAACCAGTGGGAATTGGTAAGTTCATTTCATTTTTAGTTGGGTTTCAGATCAGTTGTCAGATTTTTGCAGCTCTGCCTAAAAGAAGTGGCTAACAAAAGTTTGAAATAAGAAAAAATTAGCAATATACTGCAAAGTATTTTGGGGATTTTTCGTTAGTCCAGACCAAAGTTTTTATAACCAGTAGGAAATAATATGTTAGGGTAAGGGGTTAGGGTTTTCGTTTTTCATGGTGAACACTAACGAGATAGAGCCAGCATTTTGGATCTTTTTCGGCAAGAAAAAGAAAATGCAACTGGAAATTTTTTAATTCCTTTTATGTAGGCTTCCATACTTTAAAATTTAGACGTTAGCTTTTGTTGGGGACAAACAAAAAACATCCAAAAGATACTTATATAAAAACTTACCAATAATTTCATGTGGATTATTTTCCATAAATCTGCTGCACATCTGAATAAATATATTAATTTGATCTTCTTGTGGAACTTCTCCATGGCTGAAAGATTAAGAATATAAAAGTTGTTGTTATACATGTTAAATGTTATGTTCTTGTTTTTGACCTTTTAGATTTAAACACAAATTGTAATAGAAAGAGAGAATGGTTTGAGATTATTAAATAATTGAATACATTTATCCACTATCCAATTATGAACAGATTTTGCATATATCATCAACATTTATGTGAGCTATGAATGCCAAATGTGACCCTGCACGTCAAATCAGGTATTAAGTCACACGGGTCTGTTTCGAGCTAGGGCTGAAAATAGCTAGTGACGGTCATTTTTGGTGATTTTCAGATTTTATCAAAAATGGCTTCCTAAATACCTTATCTAATCATTCCCGTTTAAGATATGAATGTTTAATAAACCAAAACATGTTTTAATGAATTTTATTTTTATTTATTTTATTAGATGAAGTATTGTAAAATCATTATTACTAATTTATTTACTCGCTGCTGAAGGGAAACCAGCCTGAGTTTAGTTGCAATAAAAAGCAACAACAATTTAGATGAAAGTAAATAGTAGCAAAAAATTAATAATAACATTTTAATGAGTTTTTCAGAGGTCACATCACTCGAAATAGTCATCGTTCGTATACTTTCAACATCAATTTTCTCAAAATTTTGGTTAGAAAATTCCCCCAAATACCTGAAACTAAATGTTCCATATCTTCGCAACTACATCAGCTATCAAGATTGGGTAAGTACCAAAAGGAAGCTTATTATGTGCAGCCTTGTATAAAATTACCCTAAATGGAACTTATACCTGTTTCGACGTGCAGGGTCACAAATATCAATCTGTCTATTTACACAATATATATTTAAGATTCAATGCTTATTAACTACTAGAAACCTAGTCAAATCAATAGCATTTTGTCTACAAATCAATGAAGCAACAGAATATTTAATGACCTTAAGTTTTACAGATACTTTGGCTCCCTAAACAATTGGCCCAACAGAATCCCCATTAAAAAAGCAATAATAATAATGAATCACCCAAGGAGGTTTCAATCCTTTTTTTTTTAGCCTTTGATCCATAGGGGAGGCGCAGAGTGACATAATGATTATCAATACAGAGAACAGAATTGGCGAACCGAGTTCAAGTTTCAGCCAAGGCTGCTTGCATTCACTTTGCACTAATGCTCTGGGGAACGGCATGAATCCATTTCTCCCTTCAACTATGGGTAAATAACAGGGCAGTTGGAGCCATTTAGCCCTGTAAGGTAGTCCGGGTAAAAGGAGGAGAGTTGGGGGTGGGGCTTGCAACTCCACCCCCGTGAAAACCTACTTGCTACTGAAACCACAGCAGCATCACCTCAGCGTGGTGTGATTGCGGCCCCATGCACCACAAGGAGTTTACAGGTACCTGGGTTTTTGGGGAGGGGTTTTAATCTATATCATATCCTTGGATTCAAAAAAGCATGATATCCGACAAGAAAGTGACTCCGCCCACCCACCTTTATTCCCCTCAACAATAGAACAAAATGTAAAAAACCAGGAAGGGAAGAGAAATCTACTCACCCACGGCATTTTAATTTAATATATTTGCAACCTGTTTTGGTGATTTCCTCTTGGTCATAAAATCTGTTGGTGTTAGTGAGATCAATCCACAATCCTACTCTCAGCTGGAAAAGAAAAAATACATTTGAATGGAATGAACATATCAAACTGAACGAAGACTTTATTAAAAGTAAATGATTGTTTGTGGGTGGGTCATTTAGTGCCGAATTCAGTAGATAATTGATGCTAATGATGTAATAGCTAAAAAGAGCTCATAAGAAATAGTGAAAAATCATTTCTTTTCATCATTTTCCTATAAGAATGTAGACGATAAGTAAACATTAATAAATGTAATAATAAAAGTTAATTTCTTTGCTTATATACAAATTGATATGTTGTGTTATTTTGCATAACTGCACATCGACCCTTCATGGGTCATTTAGTGCCGGATTCAGTAGGGGGGAGGGGAACCCCGTGACTAGAGACTTGAGGGGGGAGAATCCCAAATCCCTGTCACTGAGACAAATGCCACGAGGACCAGGATAAAGAGGGAGGGGGTGGGGGTCCCAAAAGCTGTTAAGGACGAATCCTGAGCATGTTAATGGTGATCGCCTCCCGACCAGCTGGCCAAGATATCCTGTGCAACTTCTCCCAGGACGATACCCGAGCATGCCACAAGGATCCCGGAAGGGCTGCAGTTCTCTGAACTTCGAGGCCATGGCGGTTTCGAAGCACAGATACTCCACTTTGATCCTAGCAACAGCCAAGATATCCTACACACATTCTCCCAGGACAATACCCGAGCATGCCACAAGGACCCCCGAAGGGCCGTGGTTCTCTGAACTTCGAGGCCATGGTGGTTTCGAAGAACAGATACTACACTTTGATCTTAGCCAAAAGGCTGCGAAGCCACTATATACAAATTGAACAATTAAATATTTAATAATACATTGAAAAGACACCCAGTAAGAATTGTCATGCAAATTAGTAAACATGCAAATGTAATTTGATCTAAAGCTTGTATGAAATAAATTGTAAATGCAAATTTGAAAAACTTTCAAACAGGTCTGGTTAGTCACTCGACCAACGTCTTTTGGCAGCATGCCATGTTGGGGGTGATCAATTGGAAAAAGGAGTGATCAATGAATAAGTTACTTCTCTCACCCTTTGGTGGATCACTAAAAAGTCTGAATTTTCAAAAAACCAGCGTGAACACTCTCCGACCAGACACAAGGGACCAATTCAGCATAAACTTAGATTGTAAATTGAGCCCCTACTAAAAACTTATTTTTGGGGAGAATTTTCAAAAAACAATAAGCAGCATTTTTTCTAGACCTAATAAAGAGAAAATCTTTAAATTTTCAGCCCTCAATTTCCATTGGTGCAGCCTGTATGCGTGATACATATATATACATACATACATATCCAGCCAGAGTCACTAAAAAAACTGAAGAAACCTATGTTGACAGTTTAACAGATTATTATAAAAAGAATTTGATCAAAAAACTTTTAATCTTTTCTCCTTTATTACAATACAAAAGCTGTACAAGTAGTGTGGTCCCTAGAAAGAAGTGAGGTCAGTCCTACAGAGTTAATAGTATATCTTTATTTTCAAATCTCATACGCTAAATACTCTGATCCTGAATTACCTAACCCAACCCCTAACCCTAATGTGGTACAATAGGAATGTTAGCAATGTTGGAGCATGTGATACAAAAATAAAGTGATGGTTGAGAGGCTCTTAAAGACGACGAACGTTGTGGACGCCCATGCACATCAAGAACCCACGAGAATGTAAAAAAAATAAATAAATCAAACAAATCATTCAAAATGATCGACGACTCGGCATCAGAAATGGTCTCCATCAATAAAGCGACATGCATGGGTATCCACAACGTTCATCATCCTCTTTACCTTCACAAAATCTCTTGTGCCACTCAAACACACGTGCACGTGACATGCATTCTCCCCCATAAACTTCAGTCAGCATACAAAAAGATTTGGTAGCCGTTTTGTTCAATTTGTCAAATTTCAAATTTATGCGTTGCTTGATTTTTGAACCGACTATTTTTACGACACGTCAGAAAAACATGTCTACTTCAAGCGATACGTAACAGCAAAATGAAGAAAAGTATGCAGGTTTACTGAACCGAATCTTAATCCATAAAAAAAAACTGTTTATTACATAAGAGCTGCCCTATCTCTGGCTTTTGAGGCTGGGATCAACCTTGTCTTGTTTTCAGGCAAGTAATGCAGATGTGTCTGGTCTCTGGAGATTCCAACTCCAGAGCAGCACCAAATGGGGAAGGACATCTGCTTCTCCTAAAAATTTAATTTTAATTTTACTTGTAAATTACAATTCTGCACAATGGAGTTATTTGATATTTGCTTTCTGTAAAGTTTTAAAATCCAGAAAAATTATCCAAATTTGTTAAATTATTTTAATATTAATAAGCTAAGTGTGGGGGACAAGGGGGGCAATAAAACAACAGAAGATAAAGAAGAAATCGTGCACTTACATTATAATGTTTGAGACTATCAAAGAATAGTTTCACATTGTGCCTGTTTTGTACCTCCACCTGGTCATCATATCTGGAATCCAAGACAGTTTTCAATGGTAGAAATTTCTGATTCATTAGTTGTCCTCTGCGAGGGCAACGCAGCCACCGAGGTGGTATTTTGTTTTCCGAATTTGTCATGGTTTTTGGTTTTTTTTTACACAAGCTATATGAAGCAATGTGTATCACACACTGAAAAGAAAGAAAACAAGAACAATAAGTTCAACAATGCGTCCACCATCTGTGGTAGCAGGAGGAGAAAAAGGAAGGTGAGGGTGGTTCACCGCAGGTCTGAACCAAGTTTCATATCAATCCTACACAATACAGCAGGGAAAAATGATATTTAACATTAGTAGTTGTGGTAGTAGTAGCAGGAGAAGATGGGGGGGGGGCTCACCCGAAGGTCTTGACCCAGTTTTGTTATCAATCCAACATGATATGGCTGAGAAAATCGATATTTAACATTACTAGTTGTGGTGGTAGTAGTAGGAGGAGGAAGTGGAAGATGAGGATGATTCACCTGAAGGTCTGGACCAAGTTTAATATCAGTCCACCACAATTCGGCTGGGAAAATTGATATTTAACATTACTAGTTGTAGGAGGAAGAGAAAATGATACTGGGGGGAAAAAAGGATAAAAGGCAAGAACCAAAGGGATTGTATCCTAATATACAGGCTGTCCCTAAAGTCTGGACACATAGGCAAAATGCATATTTTCAATAAAAAAATTTGAACATTTTATTTAATTGAAATATTATAAATAACATCTTCAATGTGTTTTCCACCATTTGTGATGCAAAGTTCAATGCGCTTTGTGAGATTCACATGAACCCGATGCATTAACTCCACATTTCCGTCAATTTGAGCACATTCATTTATGATGTGTTCCCTCAGGTGTCTCGTATCTCAAGTACATACATATTTCTGCTGATAACTCCCCAAATTGCCCTGTTAATTTATTTTCTATCACAGATGATCTAAATTTGTCTAACTATTCTTAAAATTATAGTTAGTTATAAATAATGACTTCAGGGACACCCTGTAAAATAGGAATGACAGAAAAATTTTATTTTGAAAGGAATCAACAGAAAAAGTGAAAAAAAATAAAAACACTTCCAATATAACATGGGAATCTACAAGTCATAAAAGGTTTTTAAAATTTGATATATTTTTGACTAATAACCTTTTTCCACATTTTTTCATTATATATTATTATTGGCATCTTGTAAATTTCATGTACAAAAATAAATAAGTAAAACTAATTAGCAAACAAGGATTCATAAACCCATTCATGACTTTTGGGACAGCCTGTACTTTTATGTTTATCAAACTGACGTGAAGAACAAAAAGATGTATATATTACATTTATACACCCTCCTGGGCCAAAGAAACAATTTTAAACTGTTGCTGCACAGCCAACAGGTGTGGCACCTAGCCAATTTTTCTCCAATCAAAACTAAGTATGCATTTTTATTATATTGTTAAAAAACCGTCAACCAAAACTGTCAACATAAGTTTCTTCAGTTTTTAAGTTGGTCTGACAGTTTTGGTTGACGGTTTTTTAACAATATAACAAAAATGCACCAATGGAGGTAGAGGGCAGAACATTTACTCCTTATTATATCAAGACAAAAAATCTTTTTTTGTTTTCTTTTTAAATTCCCCACCAAAATAAGTTATGGGCAGGCGGGTTAATTTACAATGTACGTTTATACTAAATTGGTCCCTCAGTTTGTGTCTGGCAGCGTTCACACTTGTTTTTTGAAAATTCAGACTTTTTAGTGATCCAACAAAAGGTGAGAGAAGTAACTTATTCATTGATCACCCCTTTATCAATTTTTTAATTGATCACCCCCAACAGAGCATGATACCAAAAGACTTGGTCAAGTGACAGTTTCTATTGAGTGACTAACCAGACTTGTTATAAATATTATCTTTAATAGTTATGAATAAAGAAAATTGGCAGTGGCTTATAAGCCACCGTGGGCCATGCAGGATTGCAAATGAATGTAATTCCAAATTCAAGATGTCATTAAACATTATAAACATGTTCTTTTCATCTGGTTTTTGCCAGGTCCTGAGTTATGATTACTTAACAATGGCTTCCCAGAAATAACAATGAAATTTGGAGCGCGCTTTGACATCTTTTAGAGTTAGGCTAATAACATTTTCAAAATTTACATAAAAAGTTGGCCCTGAGAACAAATTTTCAGCTCAGTAGAACATCCTGCTATGGAATGCTGGCTACTTGAACATGGAAAAGATAATTCGTCACACTGAATAAAGTAGTCTTCTTGGATCCATAGTGACTGAATGAGTAAAGATATTGAGCTAAAATGTTACCGGACTTCATTTCAAACCCAAAAGAAATAGGTTAGAGCAAAATCGAAGAATATTGAATGGGGCACTTTTCTAAAATCGGTCCACTTGTCATGGAATGACCCTAAAATATTTGTATAATTCATCCATACGTACGAGAGAAAGACAGAGAAAAAGAGTGTGAGAGAAATAACATAGAACAAGAAAAAAAAGAGATGGAATGAAAAAGAGAGGGAGAGAGAGAATAGAACAAAAGAGAGCGGGGAGGAAAGAAAAAGAGAGAAAACAAAAAAAGGGAGAGAAATAGGCGACAAGAGAGGAGGAGCGGGAGCATATGTGTTTAAGGATATATTTATTTTTTTTGCAAAACTGATCATATATATACACATATATGTGCGTGTGTATTTGTGTGTTACGTGCGCATGTGTAACGCTTTACAATGAGCACACAGATACTACACTTTGATCCTACGCAGAAGTGCCGACCCATGAATAGTTAATCCCGTCATTTTTAACAGGTACTATGCTAGTCATATATATATATACAGTACACCCTCACTATAATGAATTTAGGCTTTAACAAACTCATGTATCCATCCAAACCGAATTTGGATTTACCGAACAAAGTTCAATAAATGTGGTGAACACATGGACCATAACAAACTTTCTCCTTATTTACTGAATGAAGTTCGATAAATACGGCGAACACGTGGGCCACATAAATGCATACAATTCTTTTTAATTGATACTAGCTGAAAATACCCAGGTATATGGAGCCTACAGCCATAAAACATTAAATCAACACTTAACTTGAGGTTTTACGACTGTAGGCTCCATATAGCTGCAGATAACCTCCCGGAGGGCGAGTATTTTAAGCTAAAATATCATGTTAATAAAGTATCATGTTAATAAAAAGTGAAGGTAAATTAAGTGTTGTTTTAAATAAATTGTAGCCACTTCACCCTTTAATTTACTACAAACAAACTGAAACATGAGAGTAAATTTAAATAAAAACTGTTGCTGTTTGCTTTTTATTTACTGCAGATAAATTGAAATGGATGACCAAATTTACATAAAAATCGTAATTATGACTAACTTTTAATACTGAGAAAAAGTAACAATTAAGATTCGGTTTTAACTTGTTTTTTTGTGTTTGTTAAATCTTTAATGACAGGCATCCTAATATTTGAATAGCAAATAAGTAATTTTATGTGCTTCATGAAGGTAAATAGTAGTTAAAATTAATACAATAGGTTTTGGTAAAAACAAATCGCAGTTTTCATTGGAAAAACGTTTTTATTCACCTTTTATGTAATATTATATGAATACTAAAAACAAAATTGAACCACTATCGAAATACATGCAGTGAGTGTAAAAGAAAAATTGAATAATAATTTCGACATGCCTAGTTTTAGTTACGTAAACAAGACAAAAACCAATAGCTGAGTTTGTGCCTTCCATACTTTAAAATTCTTTTTTTTTTTTGGTGGGGACACATGTCAGGGAGAAACGTTGTGACATAGAGCTTAAGCAAATCTTTATTATATATAAATAAGATAAGATTGTAATGAACTTTACATTTGTGTGAAGAGATAAGGTCGAAAATAGAACGAGGTGCAACTGAACTACCTATGCAATAAACTACTGAACTTACTCTTATTTACCAAACGCGGGGCAACCATCAGGTATAACAAATTTTTGGCTTTAACGACAACACCCTCCCCCAATTTGTTTGTTATAGCGAGGGTTTACTCTAATAAGAGCTGTATCTGTCACTCTTAATGCATCAGTAGAAGCCATCGGCCCTCTCCCTTCCTACCCTCTTATTAAACTACCAAACTTCTTTCTCTCTCCCTTCCTACCATGTCTGTCACATTTATAGTATCAGTAGCAGCTATCAGCCAAGCCTGTTGTTGTACACTTATGCTTTCCAAGAGTTGTTTGGACTATTGATCTCATTCTTTGTGTTGCTTTTATTGTGACCACAATGTTTTGACCAATCCATTCTACAGCCTTCTTCAGGGGTACAATCCATAAGGAAAGATTGGGGTCACTTTTTGCACAGAAAAAGTTGGCCAACTGAAAAGAAATGGTGGCTAATACCAACCAGCTCAGTTCATTCCCATAACAGAATCTACAAGATATTTGCTATATATTTTAAGTGCAAAAGTTCCCAGCTTGTTTTAGTAAAATTAGTTAATAACTATTAAATATCTTATTATAATTCAACAAAA
>VCCN01005562.1:3128375-3144065 GCA_006491835.1 Architeuthis dux
GTGGGTATTCAGCTAGTATTTATTAATCATCTAAATATTTTCCGCAACTTTCTATGACCTGATGCCAACATTGTAAAAGAAATTCCTGGATTCGCACCAAAATTTAATCAATTCTTCCTTAGCTCATAGCCCACCCTTCCACAAAATGTCATTGCGAACTTTTGGAGATACCGTGTGGACAGACAGATAGACATTAGTGAATACATATACCCCTTCCAACTTTGTTGGCTGATGTAAGTGAGCACTGAATACAGAACACTCAAAACCGGTTTTCAACGGTGTATTCAGACTCTAGTTTTCAAAAAGCAGTGTGATGAGAACTTTTGGAAACACCTAATATAATTAGAACAGTAAAAATGAACTGACAAGTTTTTAAAATGAGAGTCCAAAACTGACGTTTAAGAATTAATGACAGCAATTTTTCCAATATTTTAACTGCAGTGAGAAGGGCAGCTTAGGGTTAGTTTATGGTTGATAACATAAATTTTTTTGCTCTTCCAAATATTCGAGTGAGAATGAGGGATGACAGGATGCCAAGACTTATGACTACGGATATACACAGATATTTCCAGGCAGGCTCCGGCAGGTTTTCTTTAATAGCTGCGTGGCCAGGCAGTTATGCATCAAATCATGCTGTGTATGTATGTGTCGCGTGAACAGGCTGCACCAATGGAACTAGAGGACTAAAAATTTAAACATTTACTCCTTATGTCTAGAAAAATCGTTTTTGGTTTTTTTTAAATTCGCCCTCAAAATAAGTTTTTGCGAGTAGGGTTCAATTTACAATATAAATTCATGCTAAATTGGTTTGTTTCCGTTAGCGTTCACACTTGTTTCTTTTTTAAATTCAGACTTTTTTTTTGGTGATCACTGCCCAACAAAAGACGAGAGAAGTAACATAACATTCATTGATCACCCCTTTTTCCAATTTTTTAATTGATCACCCGGACACCCCCAATGACATGCTGCCAAAAGAGGTTAGTTACGTGACGGTTTCTATTGAGTGACTGAGCAGACTTCTCTAATTTGCGTTATAAGACTGAAGAGTGTGCCCCAAAATACATGGAGGGTTTTTCAAAGTTTTTTAAACTTTAATTTTTGTATTTTACTTTTTTGACAAGTGGCCGTTTTGAATGGTATTCTAAAAGAGCCATAAACCAGGTAGGGGACTCCACATTTTAATAGCGTTTCAAGTTGAGGAATAAAACTGCTATGTCAGCAAAAATAAGGGCGAGTAAAGTCAATAAGAGTGTACAGAAACGTTACCCTGAAATCAGAAACCTTGGTGTAAAGCACACACACAATGGAACAGAAGAGACTTGTCTAAAGTTTGCAGTATTCCGACTAACCAGACTAAACCAAAACAATATTTACTTATCAGCTTTTGTTAATGTTCAGTCAAAAATTCAACCCCTCTGCAGATTCAAATTTATCTGCGAATTTCAGTTTTCATTTTTATTTATTTTCTCATAGCAATTTTTGTATTCGCCTCCACGACAGATATATATCCCTAAAAAGCACCAACCAAAAAAACTACCTCATTTAGAATTAACGATACACTTGCACCAAATGGCTACGTTAGAATTCTCATAATCACACACTACACTATTGATCAAGTTCGCTAATTTTTTTAAAATAAAATCCCGATTTTAACATTTTTTGAACTAGCTTTGTTAAGGTCTTGTTTATTATTTTATTTTAATATCACTTAAAAGCCAACCAACTGTTTTTCCTCCTTCCATAGTTTGGTACCACACAGGTAGAATCCGCGGGTCTTCCCTTCCTAGATAATCTTTTTACGACTTTCTCTAAAAAAGAGAAAAGAAAAAAAAAGAATTGCTACTTTGACACCTTAACAACGATGGACTACCTTCCCGGGGGTAGGACTCAAAACTGAGTAGCACAAATTATGGGCCTTTCTCTTCGTTACTACCCACCACGAAAACCCTACCCTTATGTTATTATCTCGATAAGACGAAATAAAAAGAAGCGTAAATTACCACTGGTTATGAAAATTTTGGTCTGGTGGAAACGAATAGGGTTTCCGTTTCGTGGTGGTAGACTAACAAAAAAGACTCCAAATTATTTAAAACTTAATTTTAAAAAAACAACTTTTTATTGGAAAATAAAATAAAATGCTTACTCAACTCATCTCTAGGTTAAAAGAAGAAATTTGTTCCCATTTTCTCAACAAATTGTTAAAGATTTTCTGATCTGATATTATATATTTGGAATTTATTGTTTCGATTTCTATGTTGCTTCCTTGGAATCAAATGTATTCCTCACATATTGCGAAAATAATTCCCATTTTAAACTAAGACATTTAAATAAAATTAAATAACTGTTCTATTTTGTCTGGTTTGTTTCTTTCCAATTATGAGAAAAAAAAGTTATTTTCCTGTGTTCTTGAAGGAAAATTCTTCAGTATGAGTTTTAGACCTTATTAAAGACCTCGACGAAAACATTTTTCAATACGGGATTTGCAGTTAATTTGAAATAGCGTAGAAGTTAATAAAATCTAGAAACCAGATGTAATTCAACATCTATTAAGATTTCTTTTCATGCTGGTGAGTTATTTTTAGATTTTTAATAGATTAAAAATTGTATGTCAATCCCTTTTTTTGTAGGTAGAGAGAAGGTGGGTTTAGAGATATTGTTATCTTCGAGTCCGACGATATCCATATTCCAGTAAATGCGTATAAATTCTAAGTATAAGTAGACTATCTACTTACAATTTCCTCTTGTTTATTAAAAAGTACGAAGAAATTCTATCTGTATTTCTTATTAAATTCAAGACCAGGTTAGGATTAATTTACTTAGTAGTAGTAACAATGGCACATGGGTAAGAGAAATTTAGCCAATAAAAAAATAAAATAAAAAAAAAAGGTTAGAATTTATTTTCAAAATAAAAAGTGAGGAAGGGCAGTTTTTTTCCTGTGGAGAGGTTTTTTGAGCTGTAAAAATACAGGTTGTTGCTTAAAAAATAAATATCCCCAAAACACGACCATCAACACTTCGTCTTTACTGTAAGTAAAAGACTTTACATGTGTCGTTTTTCTATGGCGCCATCCTGATGGAAAAATGATACACAGCTTGGAAACGTTGATTAACTAAACAATCCCATATTTTAAGGATTAGTTGAAACAGAATTAAACTTTGAGAAATAAGCATGATGGTGTGTGGTATCTATTCAAAACCATTATCATCCGATTTCTTTTAAACACAGCCACAAAAACAAAAATCAACTCCCAACTAAAAAACTTGTGTCGTCACAAAAATCCAATACACTATGTTGTGTTGTTCGCTTTCAAAAACAGACCCGTCGATGGCATGGTTGGTGTATTTTTCGGGTTTTATAGATAGATACACAAAAGTACAAGGGTAAAGTTATTACCTATTTTTTCCCGTTAGTACACATAATTATCCAAAGCGTACACAAGTTGCACGTAAAAAGGTTTCTTGAAAATTTCTGACACGCTCTTTCTCATTCACTCCCGCTCGCTACAGTATCGACATCTGGTGGTCGCAAAAGGGAAATAAGCATCATAGCCAGGGGGAGATAAATTTGAATTCAACTTTTTTTTTATCTAACCTCATTTTGTAAATTCAACTTTCCTAAACTTTTATTAATCATTAATCTTTTTCCAGAATATAATAGATTTATAGTAATTTTAACTTGGTTTTATATTTTGGATAATCGTTGGTTATTAATTTTTTTAACATCATTTACAGTGCTGTAAACTTGTTTGTCTCATACTTGCCAAAATACTTGGATGGTAAAAATACCATGAATATCAATAAGTTTTTAACAAGAAATGCCATAATAGAAAAGAAAAAAATTAAATGAGTCTGAGGAAATAAATTAAAATCAGTAAATACTAACTATTTTTGTTATATTTATTAGAAATTCTCTTTGCTATGGATACTTGTAATGTTTGAATCTATAACTTAGGGTCAAGGCCGTATTTATGGAATACACGAATCTCGGTAAAAATGGTACATGTAGAAATGGCACCGGTAAATGGCACAAGTGAAAAACAAGGAAAGAATGGTACATTTAATTAAAACACCAATACTCTAACAATGTTTTTTTTAGATCATTAGTGTTTTAATTAAATGCATCATTCTTTCCTAGTATTTCACTAATGCCATTTTTACTGGGCACTGGAATACACAGAGTGTACAAGATTAGCAAGTTTTTTCTTCTCTGTCTCATTATAGAAGCAGGTGTGATCTTTTTATAGTATTTTAATGAGAAAATATTTTACTCAAGACAAAGAGAACTAGCATTCCAAGGGAAATTATGAATCACCTCCACCCATATATGCTGTGTTGGTGATGATCAATTAAAAAGTTGGAAAAAGTTACTTCTCTCGCTTTTTGTTGAGCTATGATCACTAAAAAAGGTCTGAATCCCCCCCCCCAAAGGGCACAAACTAATGACCAATTTAGCATAAACTTACATTGCATATTGAACACCCTCTAAAAACCTATTTAGGGGGGGAATTTTCAACAAAACTGAAGGGAGTGTGTGTGCAAAATTTCAAGTTTCTACTATGAACGGTTAGGGCTGGGCGAAGTCCAGATACCATAGATAGATACATCGATACATATAAATGTCAGAATACATGAATAAGCTAAACCCAGCAATAAACCAGTATTGTGGGTAGCAGTGATTAGGCAATTTTAGCATTGTTTTCCATTATTATTCCACAAATTTCTAACATCAAGATGTATTAACACTTGGAACTGCCTACACACTAACACAGTAAATGCCACAACAGTGAATTGATTTAAAGATTATTTGGGCAATGACCTCGCCATGCCATCTAAATACATCTTTTATTAACGCTACTATCACATAACACACAGGCACAGCTGGTTGAGAAAATGCCCACAAAGCCATCAGATGGGTCTAACATTAGCTCTATGCTAGAAACGACATCAACAAACGATGAGTTACAAAGATGAGTTTAAAATTCATCGTTGTGAGTTTTTTATTCTATCTTTTTAGAATATCAAAAACACTATAAATATTAGTAAAACAATCACTATACATATATTTTAAAATTAACTGTGTTAATAGGACGAGAAGGTGGAAAGAGAGACATTAAAGCTTTTATCAGAGATAAGAAGAGAGAAGTAGTGAAGAAGGACACAGCAGAGATGCAAAGAGAAAGGGGGACAAGAAATTGAATCCTGAGCTTTTTATAATACCAATACACAGAGTACCTAACAGACAATATTCAGTGATTAGCAGATTCAACATACACCAGAGGAAGGCTGTAAAACATATTGACTGAAACAGTTAGGTAGGAACAAGCATAAAAGTAGTAGTATTATTAATTTTTGACTGGTATTTCTTTCATTCTAATTATGATGAAATAAATACTGGTCAAAAATTAATAATAAATAATAACACATAACAAAAATTCGATAAAAGTACTAATTTAAATAAATTCATGGATTAATGACAATGACTCATCTCAGAACTTCAGATAACACTAGGAAAACCAGAGAATGCATCAGATAAAACAGTGATCAAAACAACAATGATAAGGATACTAATCCAAATAATTCATAGAATAATGGCAATGCGGTTGATTCCTAGTTTCCATGCATAAAATGGAGATAACCCCTGTTAGCTTTAAAATGAACTAAAGATTATCTCCCTTATCAAAGAAAAACAAAAGTAAATACATAAATTATATTGTTATTGTGTTGAATAGTGCACAAAACAAATGAATAAAAACAACTTCATTTCCATACAAACCTTTAACGTTTCAAACACTCGGCCACTCAATGTTAAAAACAGTCCACAAATAAAATAAATAAAATCTTTAATTCCATACGAACCATTAACATTTCACACACTCACCCACTCGTTGTTAAAAACGGTGCACAAATAAAAACAATTTAACAATTTATTTATTCAAAGCAATAACAATGTAATTGATGTATTTACGTTTTTCTTTGATAGAGGAGATAATCTTCAGTTCGTTTTAAGACCAACAGGAGTTATCTCCATTTTATGCATGGAAACTAGGAATCTACCTGACAATGCTTCATCTCAAGACTTTATAGGATGCACTTCATTTTTTTACACTTTCTAATAATATAATTTCCCTTCAGACAGATTTTCAGTCATCTTATCTGTAAATGCAATCTTGATTATTGAGAAGTGTTTTTCCTATCTTCAAGAAATCCTCATTCCACACAGAGTTGTACCAAGTCTTCCAATTATCATGTAAGTTTCCAAGGATTCTTGCTGAAGCATCTCAAACCTAGTCTTTCCGAGTGTTACATGTCTTTCAAGAACCCATTGTATTAGCTGAATTTTGATTTGATTTGATTTCATTATATAATCTTTTTATCTGTGTGATTAAGATTCACAACTGAATCAAGTGCATTGACAAGGAAGGAGATTATGTTGAAAAATAAATATTTTTTGTGTAAAATATATCATTTTTTCATCATTAGGCTACAGACTTATTGATTTAACTACATGCATATATGAATTTCTTCGAAACTGTGTATAACTGATGAACCTCCGAATTTAAATATACTTGAAGTTTTAATGTATGATATACATTGGTCTTCCCTGTAAAAATATTTCTCTTGAAAAAATGTTTTGTTAGAATTTTTGAACAACCCTACTAACATGGGTAAAAACACGTGGTCAAGGGACAAAGAAATTTCGGCGGGACATTTCACTTCCATTGAAGGACTCAAGAGAAGCAGAGCATGCTGTCCAGTAAGTGAGATTTTTAAAATGAGAGCCTAGTACGTGCGTATAAGGTAGCTTCCAAGGTGGACGCGGATTCAATCTCCGCACAGAGTTTGTTTCTCTATGCACATTTACGATTTAGGCCACTCGTTTAGCAGTTGCTCACACCAGCGCCAGGCAAATATAGGCTCTCACTAATAAATATCATTATATTATCATATTGTCAGATATAAAATTATCCATCATTTGATTTCATACTGTTGACATCGAGAGCCGCATTATATTCGTGCCTAAAATTCGAACATGAGAATGGAGAAGCCAACAAAGTGTAGGATTAAAAGACTCCTGCCTACCATCTGACCTTTGTTAGCTCAGTCAGTAGAGCAGTACCTGCATATAAGCTAGCTTCCAAGGTGGACGCGGGTTCAATCCACACAGAGTTCATTTCTTTATTCACATTTACGATTTAGGCCGCTTGTTAGCAGACTCTCACGTCAGCGCTGGGCAAATATAGGCTCTCACTAATAAATGTCATTATATTATCATATTGTCGGATATAAAATTATCCATCATTTGATTTCATATATATATGTGTGTGTTTACAAATTGAGAAATATAAATATATATGTTAATATTTGTAAATGTATAAACATCTTTATGCATATATAAATATGTATGCTTAAATAAATATAATGTTACTTCTTTTTGAGTAAATTTTTCAAATGACTGGAAAAAATACTATAGCACTGATTAATCAATTACTATTTAATTGATAATTTAATATAAAAAAATAATCAATAAATTTTGTAGTTATATTTTATATAAAAATTCACAAAAAGCAATATTTCAGAAACCCAGCATAATGTATTCAAGTTTTAAAATGATATTTAATATACTTTTGATGATACTAGGTTGTTATTTAACAACTTACTCAACTCAAAAAAACAAACTGACATTGGAATAAGAATTTTTAAAAATATAAAATGTAATCAAATATGGAATAACGGTTGAAAGTTTCACAATTTAACTTTTTTTTAAATGATTAATAGCCCCAAGTATATAACTTGAGAAAATATTAGAAATATTGTATTACAATTTAACCAAAATTTTGAAAAAATCATTCTACTAATAGCTCCAAATATATATAATACTTCTAATATTTTCTCCAGTTATTTTAATATTTATTTTTGACACGGTAAATTAAAACAACTTTAAATCGATTCCGATTTTATTTAAAAAAAATTTTTTTTATTCTTCTTGGATAAACACTAAAATTAAACGATTTCCATTTTTACAAACATTTGTCAAATGCTTGAAATAAAAATTTGAACTCCAACCAAGGCACATAATTCCTCTGTACCTTTATTTCCAAGGGACATAATTCCTCTGTACCTGTGAATTAAAATATTAGTACCATAGTACCTAGTGGTACAATAATTGTTTTAACTCACTGTGCAGTGTAAAATTTAAATTGTTTTTAAATCACTGCCTAATATTAAACAAAAAATATTTTTTCATTTCTATCCTTGTGTCGTAAATCAACTTGGGGGTAAAAAATTACAGTGAATCCAGAAATCCATTCAGAGCAAACAACTTTACCCTTACACCGTTTCTCTATCACACAAACACGTGGGTCAGACTCATCTTCTTTTGGAATTTACTTACGACTTAGAAAAGCAAAATGGGTCCGAAATCTCGACCCACACGCCCGAAACAAGATGCTGATGAATCGGTAAGAACATCATTTAAATATTAGCTTTTATTTGTTTTATGTCCGGTATTTTAATTTTATTTGAGGCACAACTTAACTTGTAGTGTTTTGGGATTCGTTTTTCTTTTAAGCAGGTTGGCCTATATCCGAACTACTAGAATAAAATGAAAAGTTCTTAATTTTGCAATGAAAATGCGTTTTCAAGTGACTATTTGTTGACTTTATTACACCTTCTTTTAATGTTTTGGCAACTATTTCATAATTTCCATGCGCAATAAGATTTAGTCGGTTAAGATTTACGTGTCAGTGACAGTGAGTAAGATGTTTTTTCACCTATCATCATGTTTTCATGGTGTTCGATCTCGTAGTTTATTGTCCCAAATTATCACGGTTGTTGTGAGGGCACTCGGTCAGTCACAAGAAAATACTAAACTAGGCAAGCAGATATCAAATACAGTGTAAATTAAAAAATCCAAAAGTAAAATAAAAGTAAACACTCCATCAGCTATTTAACTATAAGTGTATTTAACAATATAGCCGAGAGCACACTAACTATTTTAGTTTTGGAAGCTGGTATAACCAGGAATCGTTATAAATATAAGCCTAGTTCCTGGAGATCCGTATCCAAGGCAGTACTTCTCCATTGCTCTAACGGGTTAGGGCCAAGCCTTAGCAAGGGGGACTTCGACTTCCTTATGCATGACGCAATAAAAACTTTCATAAAACGAGTTTTAGTTTAGAAGGGAGAGGATGTTGCAGTGGTCCAAAATGTTTATCATCTTGTTTTGTTTAATTGTAAACTTTTGTCAATGACTATTTGTTGTTTTGTCATCAGAAACCGGTTATTGATGTTGAAGATATGTACGATGGTGAGGAAATCACCGCTGAGGAAGAGAGTGCTGAAACACGCCAGATGATACTGGAACAAAATAGAAAGAAGAAGAAATCTGGTGGATTCCAGTCGATGGGTAAGTAAAGCTGATTTTGATTTACCTTTTCTGTATTTAAGGGATTTAGCTTTTTAGGTTATTTTCTTTATAATTCCTTAGCTTAGTACAACTCCAGGCTGAAATGGGGGTAGTAATATCCTGCTTGCTTTGAAAATCAGCATTTGAAATCATGGGCTCAAGCACAAATCACTGGTGCTAGTAGGAAATATACTACTAAATCTACTACAAAGCAAAAAAAACTGCAATCCTAACGTTTCCTGTTTCCAAATTGCCGCTGCTGATAGCATAATCAGCCGAGTCGTCTACTGTTGCCAAATTTAAAGTCAAACAAGTAGATGACAATTTCAACATTTTTCCACTTTCTGAAGTGAAGAATGTATACCTAAACGTGGTAGGCCTACTAACCCTAGCCCTTACACTAAAAACACTAACCCTAACCACCCTAAACCCTAAAAATAGCAACCCTAACACCAACCCGTCCGCTAAAACATTACCCCTAACTTATCCTCTGTTCATTTGTATTTATCAAGCTTTTGCTTAAAGAAAAAAACACTAGTCTCTTGAACTACATGAAATTGCCCAATATCAGTAGACGATTTAAAAAATGGAGAGAAAACTGAAAATGCTGTTCTGAGGAATCTTTTCGTCTCTTTCTTTGACTTTAAATTCACCATCTGCAGCAGCGGACGACTTGGTGAAACAGGAAAGGTAATGATAGCCAAAAACCCTGCACAAGACGTGAAGAATTGGTAGGCTTGGTCATTGTGAATGCGGTGATCACACAGTACACAATCTCACTGCCAACTAAGTAAGGAGAGTATCTGTTCTCGCACAGTAAAATCCCGCTCTAATTGGTTGCCAACTTACATCAAGCCTGCTCAACCGGTTCTTGAGATATTCAAAATCATTGTGAATGCAATGGTCATATAGTTCACAAGCTTACTCAATGGCATCTCACTGCTGACTGAGTAATCCCACAGAAGAGTGTCTGTTTACACATGCGTAGTAAGGTTTCCTCTGATTGGTTGCCAAGTTATATAAAGACTGTGCAACTGGTTCTGAAGAAATTCAAAATGGCAGGATACTTTCCAGACAAACCTTTATATAAAGTAAATTTCATTAACACTGATTTGTTTTCCATCTGTGGCGGATGGAGTTCCTAAACTGTAAAAATTTTCAAATTAATAAAGGTTTCAAACCATGGAAGATTAAAAAAACAAAACATCCAGAGCTTTTTAAAAAAAATTTTTATTTAAAAACAAAAAAAAGAATTAGCATCAAAGTGTTCCTTTACCTACTTCCCTGTGAGAAAGAGCACCCTACGTACCCCCCCCCCTCAACCATAAAAGGTGGGGTTGCACCTGTCCAGATCTTCTGCCAATGTTTATATTCTTACAAGCATATTCCTCTACTACACTGAACAGATAAAGAGAAGAATTTCTATTTTCATTATTATATTATTTAAAATGCTTTCACTGAAGATTTTTGTCTTTTATCTTCCAGGACTGTCAAAGAATGTGTTCAAAGGAGTCATTAAAAAAGGATACAAGATTCCAACCCCAATTCAGAGAAAGGTAAATTTTTAATTGTTCAAATAATTAAAACAAAAACAATAGGATACCTCTGCCAGTACCCAAATCTTTAAACCAACCTATTTTTCCGTTCACAGAGTAAATGACTTTGATCAACAAATGGACATGCAGAAACCGTAGAAATATATAAAATGTAATGTATAATAAAAGGGTTTAAAAACTAGAACCTCACATCCTTGTTGCACACTTATGATATACACACACATATACCAAGTTCAAATTCCAGCTGAGGTAGTTTGTGATCACTCAGTACTAATGCCCTGGGGAAAGGCATGAATCCACTTCTCAGCTATAGATAAAAAATAGTAAAGCAGACTAACTATTTTCATTACTGTCCCGAAGGAAATGTAAACCGTCCCAAAATCAAAATGTTGTTTCTTTACTTTGTTATTATCATCTATGTTGTTAGTTGTTTGTAGCATAATACAAATACCATTAAAATGTTGAGGAAATAAAAAATCTTATTTATTTTGCTCCAGTCTTGGAACTGAGACCAGTAAAATAATTTTAACAAAAGATACTTTTTTAAATTATGCGTAAATTTTATTTTTTTTTAAAGAAAAGATGTATTTATAATGAAATATTACAAACAGGAACACAGCACTAATAAAACAGTAACAATTAAAAATAATTCTTGATGAAGGACTTTTTGTTTGGAAAACTTTTGACAGCATTTTTTTGAATATCTGACAAGTCAACATATCTAACGTGACTTTTTAATGACATAATAAAAGAATGTTTTGCTTTTTTAACTCGATTCTCGAAATCAAACAGTGACATAAAATTTTTAAGCTAAAACATTTTTTTGACTTAACTCATATTGCAGTGTTTATATATTTTTAACATTTAACTGAACTTAGCAGCTAATGCATCTATGGTCTGACTTTCAGTCTTGTTATTAACAGCTTCTGTTTTAGTGTTCCCATTTTATCATATTTCTTTAAAAAAAAAAAATGTTTACGCATTTTAAAAAGGTATCTATTTGTTGAAAGAAAAAAATTATTTACAGTAGAAAAGAAAATCCTTCCTCTTTTAAAAAGTGGAAAAGAATTAGATCGGGTATTGAAGAATTTTTTCTTCATCTTGAAGAAAAACAAAAGTAAAATTTATATTGTAATTCATTCATTTAATTATAAAAATACTGACAAAACCAGGTTTTATGAAACAATAAAATACATTTACATGTATGATCTTCGGTAATAACATTTTTAAAATTCCATTCTTTTAATTTTTAATTTGGGGGGGGGGGAAATAGAAAGATTGGGAAAAGATATGTTATTAACTTTCTGTGACTAAACTCTATAGCACAAAAAATGATGGTGATATTTGCATTTAGAAAATTTTCCAAATTTTGATGACCTAAAATACCTTGTTTTTTTTAAACTGACAAAAATCAACATATTCGTTTTTAATACAAATTTTGATACTGATTTTAAAAGGACATATTTTTTTTTTCAAAAGAATTTTCCATTCCAAATTTCAGTGAAGAATATGTTTTCATATTATCCCTACCCCACCTTTATTAATTTAATGATTTATTTTCTTTATACATTGGTGCTTCCATTGATTTTTACACATTTTATAGATGAATCCCTCTATTATGTTGACCTTTTTTGAGAAAAAATATTCTGGGACTGCTCAAATGGGGTTTAAAATACTGGAAAATTAATTGACAATGACTAATAAAAAAATTTAAAAAAGAAATACATATATTTAAATTGTCCTTACCTCGACTCCAGGTTTGTAGACTTACTCTGATTCGATGAAGGAGCTTTGTTTAACCAGCGTAATATGGTCAATAGTGAGGACAACCTGTCAGAAAGGCATTTACGAATAAAAGAAGGAATTTGTATACCCCATGCAGAGATTTTAAGTCGTTTGGGAATGGATGGAAGGAGGAAACGAACCAGTACCACATGTGGAGATGTAGTAAGCTGCAGTTTTAGAAAAAAATGTTATCGTCCCGGAATTGTCTGAAAAACATTCTCTCTTCGTCCCGAACACATTTTTTACTGTCCCCAGGATTGTAAGGCAGTCCATTTAAGAGAAAGCTACTCGGACATAAAACCTACAGCTTGGCATTCACGTTGGCCGTCTTGGCCCGCTAAGCAATTGAGAAAGGGCACCAAGCCTAGAGTGGACTCTGTGTGCACGAGCTGATCTCAACTTTAAAATAAAACTATCAGCGCAGACGGGCAGAAAGTTCTCGCCTGTGAAGAATAAGCTAACATATATACCATTTATAATTCTGAAACGAGTCATTATAATTCCAAGAGTTGTTTGAACTAGTGATCTCATTCTTTGTGCTGGATTTCAACAGTGTGAGGAGAATTTGGAGAGCATCCCAATGTATAAATATGGAGTCACCTGTGTTACACGGGTTGCTGAGAATGATATTGCCTGTGTGGCTCGTGTTGCTGGGATTGAGCTGTGCCAGTCTGTGTATTAGCCACCATTTCTTTTCTGTCCAACAACACTTTTTTTTTTTTTCCTGTAAAAAAAGAAAAGCAACACAAAGAATTCAAACAACTCTTTGAATATTTGTTTAAATGAAGAATTTTTTAAAAAGGCAACAAAGGAAATGTGCTGTTTACATTATATTTGTCAAGAAAAAAATAAAAATAAAAAATGTGATTATAAATAATGAGCTATAATCTAACATGAAAATAACTGCAAAGTTTAATAAGTGGAAGATTGCATTGAAAGGAATAAAAAACAAAAAAATCAATGAAGACATTGATTGGGAAAGAAAATCTAAAATCTACATCATCGTCTGTGAAAGACGATGATGTAGATTTTAGATTTTCTGTAAATCAAGTCACCACTGATTATAGCAAACATGAATTGGTGTTTGATTTGAACCAACATTCTGATCTTTATTAATTTTTTACTAGCAAAACATCCAAGGGTTTTGAAATGTGATAGTCTGGTGTCATAGCAGCAGACCTCTGGGGCAAGGGAAAGAATAATGTATCTCTTCCTCTTCCTCATGCTTGTTGCTATCGTTGAAAGTTATTGAAACCAATAAAGAAAGAGTATTTCTGTTAGTGATTTATAGAAGGAGTGAGAATATTAAGAGATGAGAGTATTAAGAAAAGTTTGATTCGTTTACTGTCTGACTTTTCAACTGTCAAAGTCTGCTACTATCAAAAGATGAAAAGAATTATACAAATTTTCTTCTATAGAGGTAAGATTTTAAAATTTACAAAAACACATATATTGTTACTGTTTTTTTTGTTTTTTTACATAGAAATTATCATGTCATATATATATTATAAGACTAGCATATACCTGTCAACAATGACAGGGTTATTGATGTTTGGATCAGCACTAAGGAACCTAAAGCTATTTTATTAGTTAATTTATTTTTAATAATTCAAGAATTCTAATTTTTAAGTATAAACTCAACTATTTTAAAGGGGGATCGGACATAGCCATAAGCCAAAATGTCATGTAATAAACGTTACCACTGATATGAGGGGGGGGGGTCATAGGAAGAAACCTTTTATTAAAAATATAACTTATTTCATTAATTGTCTGATCACCCTTTAAAACAGTTGAGACTTTTTAAAAAATTTAATATTGAATTATAAAAAATGAATTACCTAATAAAATATCTTTAGCCTCCTTGGTGCCGATAATCCCGTCATTTTTGACAGGTATATGATAATTATCAAATAAAACCTTTATTTCACCCCACCCCCCTTTTTTTTCCTTCTTTTTACAAGATTAGAATATTTATATAAATGCTTGTCAATTGTACCCTTCATAGTTCTTTGTTGTCTACTTTTACAATTCTTTTTGCTTTTTCTTATAGACAGTTCCTTTGTTAATCAATGGCCAGGATGTTGTTGCTATGGCACGTACAGGAAGTGGAAAGACAGCTGCATTTTTGATTCCTATGTTTGAACGTCTGAAAACACACTCGGTCAAGGTTGGTGCCAGAGCCTTGATTATGTCACCGACTCGAGAGTTGGCCATGCAGACTCTGCGTTTTACTAAAGAGGTATGTCCTGACAATTTTATTGTAATCCATACAGATCAGTATGAATTAGATCTTTTCATTTCTATATTATAGATCAGAACAAAGCCTGTTTTTCTATCTATTTGTTTAGACAATATATTTGATAGATTCCATTTAATTGGGATACAACAGAATTAGAGCAATTTGGCTCGATTAACTGGATGTTTCGGTTATGCAAAGCAGCATATAAACAGTTGTATTTGCAGGCATATTAATATGCACATTTAAACAAAATGAACAAAAACTATGCAAATATTATACTGCATTGAATGCAGTGGTATTATGACTAGGGGACTGTCTACCGAAGCTCGATTATGGACAGCTATGGGGCTTGGACGAGTTGCAGTGAGTGGAAGTCTCCCAAATACCCTTGTAAACCATGCATCTTATAGGCTGGTAAATACAGTGTGCATTTTCAATTTTAGTATAAAGTATAGTAAGGAACATAAGATTTTTTAAAAATCCAATTAAAAAAGCAAAACTTTTACTATTTTCTTGTATGTAAGATAATAGATACTTAGCTCAAAACTCTTGGTTGTGTTGACAAAAGTTGGCTTTCAAAACTTACATTTATAGTTCTAAATGTAAATTTGAGTTTGCATATATATTATAAATACAGTGGTAGCTCCTCCTAGCGAGGGACTCTTATAACGAAATTTCAGTTAACGAGAGGTCCTAACTCCCCC
>VCCN01005562.1:3155337-3179241 GCA_006491835.1 Architeuthis dux
ACTGTATAGTCTGCTTCAGAGAAACGAAAAAGGACCCTGTTTACTATGATTCTTCTTTACCCTTTATTTTATTCTTCTTCCGTCTTTTATTTTATTTTTGCTTTTCTCTGTATCGCTTTCACATAACCAGCCAACAGCTAAAGAACTTTGCTACAATTGTCTATAATTCGCTACAATTTTTAAATACTTTTAAATTCAGCATTTCCCGTTGTAGTTGCTTATGGCTACAAAACACACTTTATTTCTCTCTCTATCCTACTCTCTTATTAAACTATACCTTCTCTCTCTCTTCCTACTCTACCTAAAGGAAGCAAAAATTCTTCCTTTATTTCTTTCTCTACTTTCTCTTCCTTTCTTTTTTTTCTTTTCTTTCTTTCTTTCTTGTACTTTCTATTGTTTTTATTTTGAGAATTGATTTAAAATAAAAGAATAATGACGTAGTGTAACATCAAAAAGAAAAAATATTCTTCTTTCTTTGCCTACTCTCTCTTCCCTTCCTTTCTTAACGCTTTGAACCTTTTGGCCTGAAAGAAAGTGATTTTGGCATTCATAAACCTGTTGACGTTCGTCGCAGGTATAAAAAAAAACCCATTAATTATAAAAAACGTTTTTTCTCCTAGATGAGGATGGTTACCTTGGAGCTGTACCTGTGACTGTGATAGAACAATGGCAAGACAACCTGTTACGATGGCATAAAGAAAGCGTAGATCTTGTAAGCATTTCTCCTATGGCTTTTTTCCTTTGCTTTCTTCACAGTCTTCATATGAGAACTCAGTGATTTGAGAATTTAACTGAAAACCACAAGATATATACATAGGTAAATCAATAAGTCTATAGCCTAATGATGAAAAATACATTTATTTTGCACAACAAATATTTATTTTTCAATAGTGAATATTAATCGCATAGATTGAACATTATACAGTGATAATTTCAGAGCCAATTTCAGCTAATAACTATGTGTCTGGCTACAGATTGAGGCAGTTATGTTGAAAAATTTGTGGTGTAAAATAAATGCTTTTTTCATCATTAAGCTTGTTGATGTACCTGTGTGTGTGTATTTTTATATATATGATAATTATAATGACATTTATTAGTTGAGAACCTATATTTGCCCGAACGGCCTAAATTGTGTGGGGATTGAACCCACATCCACCCTGGGGGCTACCTTATATGCAGATCTTCATTAGCTCAGTCGGTAGAGCAGTTCCTGTGTATAAGGTATCTTCCAGAGTGGACGCAGGTTTGATTACCACACAGAGTTCGTTTCTTTATTCACATTTATGATTTAGGCCGCTCGTTTAGCAGTCACTCACAAAATACAAGTTTTCAACTAATAAATGTCATTGTAATTATCATATTCTGTCGGATATAAAATTATCCATCATTTGATTTTTTTTATATATATATAGTTAGTAATATAAAGAAAAAAGATAACTCAACTTATTTTCCAATACATGTATTTCAATTATCTGGAATGTTTATCACCCAGCCATCTCCTCAGGTTGATGGCACACACACATCTCGTTAATGTACATAATTTTTACTTTGCTCAATTTTTATTTTTGGAATTGATCAAGAATATAAAACATTAATTTACTACAAAATTCACAACCTGTAATGCATCTGTCTATATGTACTCTAAAATAAACAAAAAGATTTCTGGAAATTATGTATGCATACTAGGTTAAAATTGTATAATAAAGTATTTTTTCCCCTTCAGCAAAATTTAACCAGAGTATCTACAAATGCCTATGGTCAATATGTAAAGTCAAGGCCACTACCAGCCTCTGAATCTGTTAAAAGGATGAAGGAACTTGATCAAGGTGGTTTCAATATTGGAATTCATCCACTATTCAGTAAGTTTACTATTTCTGTGCTAAAACTGTTGTGAATTTTTATACACTTGTTATCATAAAAAAGAGAGCTATATCAACTTTAATTCCAAACAATGATATTTAGGTAACTACAAGGCTTTTATTTACTTAAACAAGAAAGATTGGCAATCATTTTGTTCCAAGTTCTTAAATAAACCATTGTCAATCATTATTAATCTTGATTTCAGTTGCTTTTATCACAACTCTTAGACCATCATTCTACAGCCATTAGTAAGCAACACAGATCAGAAATAAAGAATAAGCCTCTGGTTCATTGTCTTTATAAATGTCATTTATCTTTGTTTTTGTTTCATGAGCTTTAGGTGGAAGAAAGAATTTAAACATTAAACTTTTTTTTTATATACAGTGTCGACCTATAAATGAGTACACTACTACCACTTTTTTATAGAAAGTTAACATTGGAACTTACACAATCAAAACTGATATTATCGGGCATTATTTATGACCAAACTATGATGCCAAAAATATTTTTTTTCGTGGGATTGTACTTATTTTTGGATGGCAACATATTCATATCTTTGGCAAGATGCTGTAGAGTTTGGTCATAAATAATATCTGATTGTGTAATGTTCCACTAGAAATAATAAAATCCTGCTATGGTGTACCCATTGATGGATGATACTGTACTTCAACTATAGATAAATCCATAATATTTTATAATAACAATATGTCTAATACTTCATCAATGATTATCATTTTTTTTCCACCAATGTATAATTGTTTTCTCAGTCTTTTAACAAATTTGATCCTAATCCTTGCAAAAAATGAAGTTAATGCGCCTGATTTGAACTGGTTTTTTAAATTCCAAGTCAGCATAACCATAAAATATTTTGCTAAAATCAAAGACTGTAAGGGAGTACTTTTGTTGCATCCATAGCTATAAAAACAAACACTACACTTTTTGGCTTGACACTTTAGGGAGATAAATTATCATTGCTTGTATAATATATTCAATCAATGTTAAACGTGGTCCAATGAAAGCCAAGCATGTAATCAGGTCATGCGGTTTATGTATGTGTGATTACATGGTTTTGACAATGAATACATATAAAATAACTACTCCAGACAGCCAGAGGGGGTCAACGTCAGCATCATATTTCACTCGAGTCCTGCCGCCCTTTCATGCAGTTGGAGGTGATCAGATGTTGACTGAAGAAGAAACCTAATCCCTCATTCAACCTCTCATTCTCATTCCAACAAATATTTCGAATAAAGCCAGACCTCAAAAAACTAAAGAGTTGTATTTCGATTTCCTACCACTAAGACGACGCTCACGGCCTACAAAGAATAAAGTATTTTATCACATTAGTGTTTTTCAAACAGATATTATTACAATTGGTAGACAATTGACTATTTTGTCACCCTGCTTTTATATTGGTGTTTATTAATATATTATTAATTTGTTTTTATTACACTTGCCAAATAGTCTTACAGCCAAATAATTTCCCACATGTTATATCTACTTTCTTTGCAATGTTGTTTAGTCTACACTGAAATATTTGAATGATTTTGTCACATCTAATGTCTTTTTGCTTTGCCTTTTTTTTTTATGAACAGGAGATCAGATTTCATCTGAGGAGGATAAAAAGATAAAGTTTTTACAAGCCTTAAAGAGTTACAAAACTGCATCGGTAAGTTCTTAAATCATTGTTTTTGTTCAATATTTCAGTAATACAGCCTTGCGAATTCAGAAAAGATGTGTCTAAATTTCTGAAATGAGGCGTTGATACTATTATAGATTGATTAATTTGGATCAGATTCTTTGTCTTTCTTGTCTTTATCAAAATACTTCAGCCGCTCTACTCCGACCTTCTTTTTCTGTGTGAATTTCTGAGACCTGTTACTATTATATATTAATTCATTCAGACCAGTTTTCTAATCAGTAAAGAACCAGCATTAGATTTAAGGTTTAAATCTGGTTTCCTGGAAGTTCTGAGTTCAATCTGTAAAATGTACACCATCTCAGTGGAGAGACGGATTAGCATCATAAGAAAGAATTGATGGTTACAAGTTCTGAAATTCCCCACGAAAGACACTAGATGTGACAGATAAACAACTGAAAAAAACATACACTTGTGGATCAAATAAAGGGTTCTGTTTGATATTTCTATAAGGTTACTAAGTGCAGAAGATGTATGAGAAAGGCCAGAGAGTACACCAGCTGAAATGTGATAAAGATGGGGATGATGGTCCAAATGAATCAATGTATGATATGAACAATCATCCTTGAGCATGGATTATACTAAGGCTTAGCTAATTTCAAGGTTGGAAAAAAATAAAGATGGTTTTGAATAAGTCACAATGTCATATTTTTATTAAAAGATTTGTACTTGTTTATTCCTAATTCACACTTTATGTATAGTCACTTTTTATGCAACATTTCAGAAAATTTACTGTTAAGGCAATAATTGCCATAATAATTGTACCTTAGACTACCATTAGACCAAAGAAGATTTGCTGATAAGAATATACAACTCCACCCCCTCACTATTCTGAAAATAGAGTGTTCCTATAAAAGAATTTTGTAAGCCAAAATGCCCTAAAGTGAAGAAGCAATTGCCATTAATTTATATGGAAAAAATATTTGAGCATTCCCACACCCCCAAAATACTGAGTCATCAGAGGTTGGGGTGGTGGGAAGTACAGGAGGTGGAGAGAGAGGAAGAGGGTGTGTGCTGCCTCTTCAATGGCTCGCTGCAAAATAAACACTGACCGTTTCACTAATCACCTTTTTTCGTAAAAGTGATAAAGTAGTATAAAGCAAACTTTCGAAAAAGTGGGGGATACCTCTAATTGCCATGATAATTTTACCTTGGACTACAGTTAGAAATGACAGGTAAATGAGACTAAAAACTAGGTAGTCCAAACAGACATTTTTTTTTAGGTGAAAATGTCACAGTAACGCTAATTTTCCAGTTTCTCAAATGTTCATTCTCCATAATGTTGACTAAACACAAAACTGTTATGCATGCCATAATAAAGAATGTTCTATTCTGAATCTGTTGGTGTCTTATTTGTCATCGTTTGACTTAAAAGAAATTTTACAGCGAATTTTCAATTTAATGTGTTTACAGCGCCCAATAACGCAGTGACAGTTTTTTACTGTGGTCAAAAAAAAAAAAGGTGTCTATAAATAAATGATTGCTGACACCTCCTCTTTCAAAGTATGTCTTTGGAACCAATATCACCTAGTAAAAAAATAGATGTTCTTCAGTTTTGTATAAAATTTAAGCAAATACACAATGTCTACATATTAAAAGAATGATGGCTTTTCAGTTTTTTAGGGTGTTGAAAAGGCCATTTTTTTTTTTTTTTTTTTTTTTTTTTTTTTTTTTTTTTTGTAAGTGTTCAATTTGTTGCGAGTCCGCAAATGAATACATAATCATAATTAGTGAACTAATAGGAGTAGAGAGACAAATGAGGTATCAAAATGTTCAGAATGAAAAGACCTATAATGGGAAACAGACAGCAGATGTATGAGATCTTCCTGTAAAACTCATTGGAGTACCTACTATAATGAAATTGTTATTTCAGACAGTGTTTGAGATTTGTGCCAACAACAAGAACACCAGACCCCTGGAGGTGATGAAAAAGAAACGTGAACAACACGAGAAAGTGATTCAACAAAGAGTGTACAAAGAGCAACAGGTGGAAGCAGAGAAAAGATTAGCTGAAGAAGACCTGGCTGCAGCGGAGTCCACTCCTCTGGAGCTGATTGAATCGACAGATCAAGAAATCAAGGTAAGAAATCACAGGATGTGAATTCAAAACTTGTCACAGGCTTTCATGTTTATTTTCCAATTCATGCTGATTACTAATTGGTCATAGGACGTAAAAACAACTTGAGCATTGTGATAGAAAGCAACAGTAATAAAATGACAGACAAACTACTCTGAAATTGTTGAAATGGTTCTTCGGACGATTGAACTCTTTGTTATTTGTGTTGTAAACACGACGTTTCGGCCGATCCATTCTTCAGGTGTAAAATCCGAGTGTGATGGGTTAAACAGAAATTATGTTTAAAGGGGGTAGCCCTTATAGCGCTCACAGAAACACCAAATTAAGTTACCTTAATGAAAATACTACCAGTATGGTTTGAACCATAAATTCATGATTTTTTAAAAACTGACACAAACTAAGGACCAATTTAGCACAAACTTAGTATTATTTTCAGTTTAAAAATCTGTCAGAAATGACAATGGTAAATGAGACTATAATGTAATTGTTATTTCAGACAGTGTTTGAAATTTGTGCCAACAAGAACACAAGACCCCTGGAGGTGATGAAAACTAGGTTTTAAAAGGGGGGCTTTAAAAACTTATTTTGAGGGGAGAATTGAAAGAAAAAAAAAACGTTTTCCCTACCCATTGAGAGGAGTACATAATTTCAAGTTTCTACTATGAACAGTTTGGGCATAGATATACAGATACATATAAATGTCAGAACACATGAATAACCAAAACTCAGCAACTGTGTTTAAACGGGTCTGTTGTGGGTAGCAGTGATTAATACTATTAAGCATTTGTTTATCAAAGTCGATAACTGATTTAACACTTTTCCTGCATTTGTTACACTTTCTCTCTGCACCGGAACATATACATTTTTTTTTTTCCATATCAGAATGTATTCAGTTCTGTTGTTACAACAAAGGCATCAAAAGGCATCTTCAAGAAAAAGCAGAAAAAACAGAAAAAACAATCTGTTAAAGATGAGAATTACGTCCATTATCGACCTGCAGACTATCAACAAGAAAAATCGTGAGTATTAATTTCAATTTGGGGTAGACAAATATGGATTAATATTATCTTACAATTGTTTTATTTATTATATATATATGTTTGTTGTATGGATGTGAGGGAATCCGACAGAATGGTAGATGTGGTTAGAGAATGAGAAAACATGTTTATCATGAAGATAAATCTTTATGCATTTCATCGCTACGAGCGACTTCTTCAGAAGAAGATTGCACACCACATGGATGACCACAGGACTCTGTTCAATTTTCTTCTGAAGACGTTGCTTGCAGAAATAGTTATATATAGTTGAACGATACTTTTATCTTCGTTCTGTCATTCTTTAATCCTATTTTGAGGCTTTATCTATTTAGATCACTTAAAATGTTTTGTAACTCATCTGATGATTCTGATATTATTGCAACGTCCTCAGCAAATTGTAAATGGTTCAAATATTCTCTGCCTAGGTTTACTCCCATTTTTTTCCCCAGTGAGTTTTCCAAAAGGTGCTTTCAAGGCTGGCTGTAAATAGTTCAGATGAAATTGTATCCCCCTTGTTTCACTCCTTTTCCAATAAGGGTCTTAAACACGGAACGCTGTCAATTGTTGTACCTAAAAATGATTTTTGTACATGTCACAAGGCAATCAAGAAATGGATCCTTTTTGTTGCACAAAAGAAGTGCAGAGCAGACTTTGTAACGGCAAATCTTTTTATTTTCATTCAGCTCCTGCGGCACCCATTTGTCGAGGTTTTTTGCTTTTCCAATTTGGTGCAAAAGTTCAACATTTAGTTCCTCTGCAACCTCTCAAGTTGTTTTGTGTGGGTCTGCCTCAATAATGGCCCAGTTAGATATCGTCAATTACAGAATGTCTACTGACCCACATCTTCAGGGCTCTCGTTTGCGTTTCAACATTTTTGGAACCAATGTTGAACTGTATGTTCATTGACAGCCCCCTGGCCAAATACTTGGTTGATATTGCAAGCAGTTTCAGCTGCTTTACATCCTATTTTGAACTCCTAAAACCTAATTGCTCGAATTTGCTTTTTTTCCATCTTTAATTTGACAGCCTCAAATAAACCAGAATAAATAGTGAAAAGAAAATGTTCAGCTTAAATGAATAGCGCAGAATTCACACTTTAAAATGGTATATTCCATGAAGATAGTTAAATAATAGTTTGTTCCAAAATACGCATCAAAGTTTAAAATAACAAAAAACACAATTATTTTTGCACCAATCTAATACTATCTATTATGTTTGCATAAAATATGTCCCTATGACCAATTCTAATTAATGTGCTTTAGGTATTTACTAAGCTAACTTAGATCGCTTCGCAGCCTTTTGGCTAAGATCAAAGTGTAGTATCTGTTCTTCGAAACCGCCATGGCCTCGAAGTTCAGAGAACCACGGCCCTTCGGGGATCCTTGTGGCATGCTCGGGTATCATCCTGGGAGAAGTTGCACAGGATATCTTAGCCAGCTGGTCGGGAGGCGATCACCATTAGCATGCTCAGGATTCGTCCCCACCCCTTTATCCCGGACCTCGTGGCATCTGTCTCAGTGACAGAGATTTGGGATTCTTCCCCCCTCTAGTCACAGAGACATGGGATCTCCCCCTACTGAATTCAGCACTAAATGACCCACCAAGGGTCGATGTGCCGTTAAAAGAGGAAGTAAAGAAGTAAGCTAACTTAGTCTAGCACAAGTTCTTTGTAGTGGAACACACAAATGTAATACAGTAGTAATGGTCTGCAATACTAGCTTGCTAACTACTGCTCCATGGCTAGGTGCTCCAGATGTTATTTACTAAGCTTAGCTCAGTTTGGAACAAGGCCCCTGTAGTGGAGCACCCGGTGATGATCAAACTCACTAAAGTTGTGAATTGGTCTGAGACAAGCTTGTTAACCATTGTACTATAGTAGGTGTTCATATTTAGTGTGTTTTAATTTATCTAACTTTTTTTCTTCCAGTCTGAGTATCAATGGTGGATTCAATAGAGAAGTTGAAAGCTTTGGTTTTGAAGTGGCTACAGATGATGTGACCGAAATGAGGAAGTCTCAAGGCAAAATGAGATGGTAAGTATTCTACTGTCTGCCGCTCAACCTGTTTATTTCTCCCTCTCAAGCAAGACCTTTCTCAATCGTTTGTTGAGGGTGATGTTACTTAAACTGGCGTGTCGTACTATTTCTGGCCCCCAATGTAGAAAACAAGTACGGGAGGTGAGGTACAATGGTGTTCCGAAGTCTGCAGATTCCTTACATGTGGTCCTAGCTGAGGTTGCCATTTGTTATTTCTCAAGACCAAAAATGAGCAAATTTGGTACTGAAGGAAAATGTACTGAAGGTAGTAAATTTGGTCCCAAGAACATACAAATTTGGTCCCAAGAACATACAAATTTGGTCTTGTGCTGGAAAAGGACATCTGGTCCTAGCCTCTGGGAAGGTGTTATGTGTTGTTTTCTTTCACTAACCTTGGTGGTACAATGCGCCGGGTGATTGATATATATATTTATTAAAGCAAAGTTTTTTATGTTGGTGATTACATTTTGCAATATTTAGAATAATAATTTGATAAACTGGAGTATTTGAATAAAATTTTAACAAAGCTATATGTGGTTATATTTGTCTGTAAAGTTACCATCGGGTATTTATGGCATTAATAGCTTCATTTAACCTATGAAAAGGTACAGTGGTGCCTGGAGTTCTTCTCTAGGTAAACAAATGCAAATTTGTTTATTGAATGATAAATAGCTAAAGAAAGATTTATTTTATACTTCTTGGTTGGTATTACTGTAAAATCTTGTGATGTATTGAATTTGTTTTTCTAATTTCTCTCCAGGGACAGAAAAAAGAAGAAGTTTATTTCTCTGAATTCTATTGAGAGCAAAAAAGAGAAGAAAATCAGAACTGAAAGTGGAGTCCTTATTCCTGCCTCTTACAAGACTAATTTATATCCTTTTTCACTAATGCAACCACTTATTGACATGACTTCATGCTACAGTCATTATTAATTATGCATGGTTGAGCATAATTGTTATTCATGTGTATGTCTATTGCAATATGTTTTTTAGAAGTAGCAAAGAAAAAAAAAACAGATTAAATTTGGGGGGAAACAGTCCGATTTGGATACTGTAGAGAGCATGTCAAAAAATTCAGTCAAAAACAGTATTTTTTGGTATCTTTTGAAATGGTTCTTCAGACGATTGAACACCTTCTTGTTATTTGTGCTGTAAACACAACGTTTCGGCCGATCCATTCTTCGGCTTTCTTCAGGTGTAAAATCCGAGTGTGATGGGTTAAACAGAAATTCTCAACAAATCTAAACCCGACAGGACAAAGACACTAACTCCATGGCCATGCGCTATAAGGGCTACCACCCTTTAAACATAATTTCTGTTTAACCCATCACACTCGGATTTTACACATGAAGAAGGCCGAAGAATGGATTGGCCGAAACATCGTGTTTGCAACACAAATAACAAGGAGTTCAATCGTCCGAAGAACCATTTCAATATTAATTTTCTTTCTCAAAACTATAGAAAATATCTTTTGAAATGTTACAGCAACTATTTTAAACAAAATAATTGCTTTACATTCGACCTTACTTGACTGCTCGGTAGTTGAAACACTTGTCTTGAAAATCAAAGACTTTGGCCTTCATTAAATAATGCTGAGTTTTGTGTGACCAAATTTCATGTTCAGTCACTAATGCTTTTTGTTTGTTTGTGTTTTTTAAAAGATAATTGCTACATTATAAACTATACAACAAAATGTTGTTGTGTCCCTGATACTTGATTGTATTGTTTCTCTTGTCTGTTTTTGAAACTGTTTTTCCCTTAACTGCTGTTCACTTATGAGAAATGGAAACAAAGAAATATGATTGACGAACGAGAGGAGGAAGGTGATAATGAAGGAGAGCAAACAGATAACACTCAAGAACAAGGAATAAAAGTTTTGGGAATAAATAAGAGACGTGAGTTAACTTTCAGCTTCGATCAAAGTGGTTGTTTTCCTCACAATTTTGCTTTTGGGCCAATCTTTTTACTATTTACAAACTGTAAAAATGACTTTAAAATGTTTGAAAACATTAACACATTTTTTGACGTATTTTCTTTTATCTTAAATTTTATAGTTGCTTTTTATCGCAACTTTACTCAGACCATCCCTCTACGGTAGTGAGTAAACAGCGCAGATCAGAAATAAAAAATAACCTCTAGGCGAGACTTGAACTCGCGTCCCTTTTACTTCAGGAAGCTGCCTACATGCGGCAGTACTCTTACCGAATGAGCTACTAGAGCTCTTACGTCTGGCAGAAGATAAAATCTAACCCTTAAATTCTTTACATAGATTAGGAAAATATTCCGCTATTTATTTTTGCACCTGAGTAAGAAAGCATGCAATAATTCATATATTTCAATAATCCAGAAAAAAATAGACCACTATTTAAAATTGTAAATAATTTCTCTCCATTTACAAATGAAAAAAGCACTTACTCTAGAAAAAAGCAACATAGTTGTTTGTGGCTAAATACTGGTTGTAGCAATATATTCCAAATTTTAAAGTTTAACCTTGGCTCTTATATAGAAAAAAATCTGTTATTAAGTAGAAATAAATAAGTAAAAAGGTAACTTGTGACAATAAAATCAATGTGTTTTGGGGAATGTAAGATGTATTATGCACATTGTGAGCACAAAGACGTATTAATATAAATTTTAATCGCAAAAATTGAACATAAGGTGAGAAGTAGAGATAAATTGTATATACACATTAAAGTTGGTTGCAAAATACAAATGATACTAAATCAAGAATCATTAAAACCATATTAATCAAGGGTTTTATCAACAGTGGTATTATACAGTAGATAGCATTACTGCTAGCTCATAATAATACTAATTTTCCAAGGTTTAATATAATTTATGAAATTACACATTTACTAGTAGACATGTTGATTATGATGAAATTGTAAAGTCAGTAACCCAGTGTCATTTTGTTTTATTTTTGGACAGGACTTTCAAAAGCCGAGCTAGATGAGATGCCAAAGGCCGGGGGCAAGAAACGTAAATTTAAGCAACCAGAACGTAAAAATGCCCAGCAGATCCTAAAGAGTCGAAAAATGAAGGCGAAGAAACAATCATATGAAAACTACAGACATGCAGAAAATATGAAAAGGAAGAACAAGAATAAACATAAAAGTAAAAGTAGGAAATAATTCCTGCTTGTAACTTAACTGTTTATAAATTCCAATTTTTTGTGTGCATGTGTTCTGGCTTTATTTATTAAATCTCCTCTGTTTGTGGATTAATATGGTGGGCTTTTGGTGCCACCCAAAAGTTCAGGAAATTTCATCAGCACATGCGTTGAATACTGTATATGCCAGACTATAAGACAAATGGTTTACAAGGGTATTTGGAGGACTACCAATCACTGCAACTCATCCCAGCCCCATAACAGTCCATATTGAGCTTCGGTAGATGGCCTAGTTCAGTGGTTCCCAACCGAGGGGGAATTTGGGTAGTCCAAGGGGGCAATGAGGCTATTAGGTAAAAATAAAAGTCCAGTCTAGAGATAGGGTTTTCTGCACTTTTATCTATCGGGTCGAAGGCCCGAAATAAGCTCCAAGTTGAGAATGATTTAAGATGTGCTCTCTCAATAATAGACTCACAAATCGTAGCAAAAAAACAAGAGCAGAGATCACATTGATGTGTATATCAGTTACATTAGTAGAATTTCTTTCTTTTCTTTTTTTTTTTTTTTTTTTTTTTTTTTTTTTGTATTAAATTGCAATTTCAAATGATGTGTTCTAATTATTTTTGCTTGTTTCTTTGAGTAACAAATACACAGCAGCATCTGTACACTACTAAAATTTAACTAATTCCTAGTATGAAGCTGTCTAATTATACGTAAAGTAAAGTTATTATTTGAAATTATTCTTAATAAATGGAAGGGGGTGGGGGGTACTCGTACACTTATTGACAAAAGTTGTTTTTTTAATTCGAATATCTGTCTTATATACCGGCATATGCAGTATACCTAGTTTTGTTTCTACCCTTTTGCGATTTCTGTATACATGTTCAATGGGACTCTTCAAAGGTGACGGTGGAAACTAGATTCAGGGTAAGTCAGTTTCTTTTCTTTTTTTTCTTTTTTTTTCCCCCAATTCCTCAAACGTTTTGGGGGCACCTAGTATTGATAACAAAGCTTTGATTTATCCTGATTCTTGTACCGCGTATACTCGTGTAATGTGCAACCTTTTTTGAAAGTTTTTTTAACCTATAATTAGGAGGTTGAACATTACACAGGTATGCTTTTGAAACAGTGAAATTTGTGGCCTAAGCTAGGCCTGCGAACTCTGGGTGTGTTTGACCCCCTAATTATAGATTAAAAAATTAGTCTCGAAAAGTCACACATTACACGAATATATACAGTAAATAATATGCAAATAACTTTTTTCTTTTAACTGTCTAGGCTTTCCAGTTGTTTCTCAACTTGTGCCACAAAAGCAGGGAAGTTTGGGTCAGCCAGACACAATTGTAAGAGCTTGCGCACATTGCTGCCTGGAAGGTGGCTGTGCTGATAGGCTTCGGCTAACTGGCGAGCATCCTTCTTGGTTATTATCTGTAAAAGATAACAATGACATTTCATCTAAGGTTCTCTTTCAAGATTGTTTACCTCTGCCAACAAAGTTGTGAGAGGTATATGTATTCACCCATGTCTGCACAGTATTGTAATGAAATGTACTCTGTGTTCGTGTGTTCACGGGCGTAGGTGACCAAAGGCCCATATCAAATTACCGGAGTGGTTTATAAAGGGGCCAGGGTTTTCAATCGGGGGCAGTTTAGAATCCGACAGACAGGCAACAGGTCAACAAGCGAAGAAGCTTCTCTCCTCACCCTGACAGGTGAAGGAAGGGAGGTGTGAGTAGGAGGAAACCAGGCACCCTGATTTTTGAATTGCTAGAACCACTGTCCATCTGCCAGTACTGAAACTCGTTAGAATTTTTAACTGAAACAGAATTCGATGCCTCAAAGTGATCCACGGCCCGGAATCGAAGCTATCGACGGGGATAAAAAGAACCCAGATTTTAAAATGAAAATACTGAATTTTGTCGTCTTTCTCTCCACCCACATGGGAGAGCCTTTTTTCCAGTATTTCCCTCCACAAAATGTTCACTCCCATAAAAATGCAGCCCCAGAATGAGACGTCTTCTCTTTCATCTCCAACAGATCAGCATTATACAACAGTATCTCCAAAAGTTCTCAATGAATTTCAATTAAATTTGGTGGAAGGGAAAGGTGTTTTTGTTTTTTACAGTTACCTTCCCTGCATCGTAGCTATATGTCCACTCACACAATATCTCCAAAAGTTCTCAGTTAAGTTTTCTGGAAGAGTAGGTTTCTTAAATTTGGGGGTGGATCCAGATATTTTTTACAGTGACTATCCCTGCATTGTAGCTATATATGAGTTGATTTTCATTCAGTTTTTAATGACAGAGGTATGTGCACTCAGTGCTTTCTAATTTTTTTAAGGTTCTTTCAAAATTAATTTAACTCTATCACTGGCCAAATTATTGACTGTACTGTATTTCCCAGCATTGAGGATGCTAAGATCTCAGATTCTGCAGCTGCTGCACCACTCAGAACTGAAGCCATGGTCACCTACCACAAAGGACGAACATGATGAATCATTACAGTGAATGAAAGTTTGAGATATCCACTCTAATAATGAACAGTGTGATATTCATGGTTCGCTTGTCGTAACACGGAGGCAGGGGTGTAAAATTTTGCTGATAAAATACTTCCTGCCTACTATTTCAAACTATGCACTATTCCCGGTAAACAAAGTCAATATACAGGGTGTCCCTAAAGTCTGAACACATAGGAAATATCACTATTTATAACTAACTATATTTTTTTTGCCCCACAGATTAAATATGAGTTTGTCGAAAGAAGAAAGGATTGACTTCTTTTTCTGGGGTACTCAATGAAAATTGAAGATACGAGACACCTGAGGGAACACATCATAAATGAACGTGCTCAGATTGACGGAAATGTGGCGTTAATGCAGGTTCATGTGAATCTCGCAAAGCGCATTGAACTTTGCATCACAAATGGTGGAAAACACATTGAAGATGTTATTTATTAATATTTCAATTAAATAAAATGTTGTTCAAATTTTTATTGAAAATATGCATTTTGCCTATGTGTCCAGACTTTAGGGGCACCCTGTAGATGGTCTGATACCAATTCATGCTAAGTTACTATACTTATATAATGAACAGTGTGATTTTCTTTGTTTGCTGTCCGTAATACTTGACTCTCTCACTCAGAGGTAAATATTTTGCTGATAAAAATACGTCCTTCCCACTATTTGAAACTATGGAATCTTCTACTGAAAAAAAATTTGCTATTATTCTTCTTAGAAAATAGTTTCATAGAAATTCAAATATATCTTTGAATTTTTTTCATGGTTATTAACTAGTTTGTTTAATAAATCTTACTCATGATACAACAATTTACATAACCCATTAATTAATTTGAAAAAATAATAAAAAAAGACAGAAGTACTTACTTGTGCCATTTCAGCAAGGCTTACGTCTCCCTTCATTGTAGAATCTGCATTCATATTCTCAAATTCCTATAATAAATTTAAGCTTGGGGAATTATGAAAGTAGCATTTATTTAACAAAGTTTTATCAATCCTTATTTTAATTTTCTATATGATAAAAGGCAAAAATTGACAATGTGAAGGTTGAAAAACTGGTACAATTCTTTTTTATGGGTTTATTTTCAAGAATACAAATTAGTAAGGAAGTTCAGTGGGCAAAAGACCACAGCTCCCAATTCATAAGGCTTGTTAACACGTTTACTGTCACATGACGTACATGTGCATTGTGTTGCATATTGCCTCTGATACGTGTCCATTCCAGTTTTATTCAAGGCAATATAGCCAGTGCTGCCAACTCAAAAAATATTTTCGTACTAGTTTGACTGCCAAAAAGCGCTAAATCTTTTTAAATGGCCAAATGCTAAAAATGGTCAAGAATAGCTGGAAAATTGCCAAAAACGGCCAAAATGTTTTAGGTGAAAATGCGCTAATATAGCGGTTTTTGCAATGCCAAAACAAGAAATGCGCTAAATTCCCAATACTGAATATAGCTATGGTAACGTGCTAGACTCGGTTTCATGCTTATTTTGTTGCACTATCGAAGGTAGCAGTGAACGTGTTAACCCTAACACACCTAATGAGAATTAAATCTCTTATTTTGAAAATAAAACTTATTGGGTTCTTCAGTTAGCATCAAACACCAGCAAACTATTGCTATTATCTGCCCAAATAAAAATATTTAAGGCTTGGAAAGGGTATAGGATGTTGTTTGAAATACCTCAAGGTATTTTAAAACGAAAAACTGTTTTTAGATTATGCTTCACTTAATAGATATAAATCTCTGATTTCTCAGCCAAGTCAAATGGATTCTTTAGCTATGGATAGAACCAATCAGGCTGTAATATACCCAACAATAATATGCAAAATGAACACTGTTGGGTCATGTGTTTTCTGGAAATTATTCAGGAATATAAAATATCCTCATAAGTAAAGGTAAGGTAAAGCATCCTCTCTTAAGAGACAACTCCCATTGGAGTATAAATAGCCGGTGGCAAAGTCCCGGCTTCCTGTGCGTGCATAAGCTTAGTGATTCTTGCAAGTTTCACATCTGGTCAAGACCAGGACTTTACACTACTGTTGTATAGCCAATGGTCTGCTGGAAGAAAAAAAGCAAGACTGGAGACTAGTTGTATAAAAATGAGGATATATTTTTTATTCCATCAGACACATTGTTTAGTGGTAGAGAATGAAGAGTGGGAGAGAGAGATAATGAGAGTCAATAGACTTTTCTTAGACAGCAGGGCATACGGGTCCTTTGACAAAAGGGAAATTGGTCCTGTCTTCGTCCAAAACCTAAGTGATATCTCTGGTCTCAAGAGGGCGCTCTGTGTGGCTTTTATCAGGTTTGAATGCCCACGCTGATTTTCCAGCCTGCCCTCTGCAACTCAGGGTTTTAGTCAAAATCCTGTTTATACTTGGTGTGTCTTCCGGTCCCTGGATCTTGGCCAATATCCTGTTTATAACTTTCAACACCCGTGGTAGTCAAATCTGTGACCCCTGCCCACGGCTGCCTAAATATCCAACATTACAAGTTTTTTTTTATGACCACCCTCTTGGCAGGATGCAAGTCCACCGAAGGGATACCTCTACCCTAATCATACAGCTTAGAGTGTACTCAATTAGCTGCTGATTGCACAGTGAAATTTGTCCTAATGAAGAGTTTTCCGCACTCTTCGCGCATATCGGGAATCAAACCCAGGACCTTTTGCATGTGAAGTGCTAACCATTACACTATCCGAGCGGACTGAAATAGCCTCATGGATAGGAAAATTGAACTCATAAATATTTCTGAATTCTAGTATGTCATTTTGTGTAAATACCTATGTAAAAGGCATGAACTCAGATTGTACTGTTTTACTATGAGACATCTTTTCACTAATGTGACATGAATTGATTTGGTAAAAGAGGAACACCTTCACTATAATCTAATCCTATACACGAATTTCAATTGCTAAAGATGGTTGACATCATCCTTGGAAATGACTGACCACTTTCTATTGTCGACATGTCATTGGAGCTGTCCCAATATCACCCTGAGTTAAGAGATCTGAAATGATTCTTATGATGATTTTCAGAATGTGTGTCATTTGAACTGTTTGATGGTCTCTTCTACCAACAATTGAAAGGGTAAAATGTCCTAGTTATTAAGGTACATTTTTATGATAATCAATAATCACACTCATGACAGCTTACTTCAAGGTATCTGTAAATGTACACTGACAATTTTATGCCCTACTTACCAATAAAATTGATATTAACAAAAATAATAATTTTATTGATTTATCTTAAATGATGGCACTAGTTGATATGCACTTAGAGAAATTGTTTGGTGAAGTTCAGTTATATTGAATGCTCTATTGATTTCTATAGGGAGAATTTCATAAAAAACATTAAGAACCTGGTGGAGACTTACTGAATTTTGTTGGATATAAGTTAGAAACTGTATGTACATGTTTACTTGAACTCTTAGAGATTATAGACACCGACAAAGACTTCAGGATGCTACATTTATTATGCATTACATCAAATTTTTAATTCTTCAGGAACCATAAATATAGTTTGTCTTTTCAAATCTAAAACAAGTTAAAACTTTGATATGATACAAAATATTTTTTCCAAGAGTTGTTCAGACTATTGATCTCATTGGTTTTGTTATTACCACATTTCTGTCAATCCATTCTACAGGCTTCCACAGGTGTACAATCAATATGGAAAAGTATTTGACTTGATATCCATGAGATTGGAAATTCAAATTTTGTGATTTTCCTCATGTGTACAATCCATATGGAAAAGTATTTGATTTGATATCCATGAAATTGGAAATTCAAATTTTGCGATTTGATTGGTTGTAATAGTTATCAGTAATAGAAGGGCAAATACACAACAATCACATCAGATAATTAATAATTCTGTAGAAAGATGAGAAATGGACAGGGACTGCAATGTGAGAATGAAGATGATTATTTCACAGGAAATGTTAGTGACAGCCATTGAGGATTGTACAATAATGAATATTTTAGTACCTTGATATCATCAGTTCCATTGGAAAAAGATACTTGTTTAACAGGAAAAATCTTTGAAATAATTTTCACACAATCCAAACGGGATTCACTTGGACTTTGGCCATTGACATTTTTTGCAAACTTCACTCTGAACCGTCGCAAACTGTTCTGTAAACAGAAAAGTGAAACCATGTGTAAGAATCAGTTTGGCATGTTTAGGGTCCTTTTCAAATAAAACTCTTATTTAAAATATAGTATCATTGAATTGTAAAGAAGAATTGTAACAAACAAAACTTTATTGTATGAATTATCGAACATGAAATCATTTTCTACTTTATATGAAAAGTAATGATAAATAAATCTGAATTTATGAGATGAATCTTTTTAAGACAAGCCTGGCTGCTGCAGGGTCAAACTCCGACTGAGGATGATGACTGCAATTTTTTTTGTTTAACGGCACATCAACCCTTGGTGGGTCATTTAGTGCCGGATTCAGTAGGAGTAGGGGTCCCCGTGACTAGAGACTTGAGGGGGGAGAATCCCAAATCACTGTCACTGAGATAAATGTCACGAGGACCGGGATAAAGGAAGGGGGGTAGATCCCAAAAGCTTCTTAGAATGTATCCTGAGCATGCTAATGGTGATCGCCTCCCGACCAGTTGGTCAAGATATCCTGTGCAACTTCTCCCAGGACGATACCCGAGCATGCCACAAGGACCCCCGAAGGGCCGTGGTTCTCTGAACTTTGAGGCCATGGCGGTTTCAAAGAACAGATACTGCACTTTGATTTTAGCCAAAAGGCTGCAAAGCGATCCTTCTTAACTAGCTACAATTTTTGTATTGTATCTATAATAAATAGATTTGTATGTATATAAGACTTGTCAGTTTAGTTATGTTGGTAAGAGAGCCGCCTTCCAATCACATGATTGTGATTTTAAAATTTTGTATATAGGTTTGGTTTAATGTGACATGATAGACAAACTCCCCTAAATTTGGTGAGGATTGTTCTTGATGTTCTTGTTACAGGAGAAAAAAAACAAAGTCAACTCCAACTTGGACTGTAGATTGACAACTAGAATGGTGTAATATCAGTGCGGAATCAGATCTGAAATTGAAAATTGATTGCTGACCAATTCTTTCCAGACTTTCTTTGCTAGGCAAAGCAATAAACCATAACCTCAAAATCAACACAACTCAAAATGGCAACAGCAGTGAAAGGACTGGGTGTGATTATATTAAGAGTAGTGATGCCATGGCTTAATGATGAAAGAATTTGTTTATTTTTCAACATGATATCTTTCCTTGTCAACTTAAACCAACACTTCTCCATTAATCGTATAGATCAAACATTATACAGTGAAATTTTCAGGACAAAATTCAGCTAATAACTGTCAGGCTACAGACTTGTTGATCCACCCTTGTAAATATTTATGCCTATATTTTTTTTCCCTTCTTAGTCTATCTCGTTTTCATTTCTTGAGAGCATCCAACGAGAAAGCCATTGTTTGTTGATGATCTGGGTTTGATAGAATGAGAATTTGAAATATTACATGAAAATAAAGAAGCTGATGTTTAACTGAAAAACATACCACATTTTAAGAGCAAGTATGTACAAAGATATGGTATATGGCTATTCAAAGACATCAACCGTGGATAATGTTTGTCCAAAAAGAAAGCATCAGAATAACAAGTAAAACATTTTGAGATAATATTTTAAGAGATAAAAATCATACAATACAGAAAGAAAAACTGAAATTTCTCTGTATCAAAAGTCATGATAATTATAGCAGCAGAGTGATAGTATAGACCAGTGGTTCTCAACTGGGAGCCATATGGCCTCCTAGGGGCCACGTGAACGAAATAGTATATTGGGGAGCCACAGACATATTTTAGTGGGCCATACAAATTTAACCTTGGGGCATTAAACTACTTTGTCATAATCCTCAAATTACATTAGGCGTGCATGGTGTCCTTACCATTGTAATAAAAGTTGTCAACCTTATTAAATCAAATGCACTTCAAGATCGTCTCTTTCACAAACTTTGTAGTTAAAATGGAGAAGAGTTTGACACCTTTGTAATGCATACAGAGGTGCGATGGTTATCTAAAGGTAATTGTCTTTGTTGCACTATGGGACTCTGTTGTTTCATTTCTGAGAAGCAAGCAGCTCGGAGAACAGTTGCTTGCTGTAAAATGTGATATATCTTACTTAGATGTATTTGAAAAGCTGAATCTGCTTAATAAACAGTTACAAGGAGAACATTATGATCTAATATCTTGCAAAGGAGCAATTACTGCTTTTCTTGGAAAACTCAAGCTGTTTAGGATTAATATAGGACATTGTGTGTTGGCATAATTTCCATGTCTGGCCTCGATTAGCAATGAATTGCATAATGATCACCTTGCTGTGTATGTTGAACATTTGAAAAATTTGCACAATGATATGCAAGCTCGGTTCAGCAACCTACTATAGATGAATATTCCAGTTTGGGTGACAATTCCATTTGAAGTAAATGCTGCTTATGTAGACATTGCTTTACTGGAGAGCCTTATTTAATTACAGAGTGACCAAACAGCTCAAGCTAGATTCAAAGATGGGAAACCTAATATATGGAAAAGTAGTGACACTGCTAAAAAATATTCACTACTCTGGGAGAAAGCAAAGTTGTATGTTATTGCTTTTCCCACATCTTACCTTGTTGAATCTGGCTTCAGTCGTGTGTCTCACTTGTTATCAAAAGCTTGTAACCGCCTTGATATTGTACAAAGAGGTGATCTTCGTCTGTCATTGACAATGCTGGAGCCAAATATTTAAAAAAACTTGCGGATCTGCATCAGCCACAAGGATTGCATTGAATTAACAAACAATGATAAAAATATTTGAGATGACATAATAAATAATCGGTTGACTGACTTAAAAAATATATCTACAAATTACCCTTTTGATAAATAAACTCATTCATAAATAGGTACTGAAATTTTCTTCTAATTATGTCAATTCTGGTGATCCGTATTCACATTCAATTCAAAATAAATTTTCAGCTCCATTCTATTATTGGAATGATGGCTAGTTGGTAAATGATCAGACCATTGCCCGTCAGGTCAGATGGTCGAATCTCGGCAAGGTTACGTTAATTTCATATCTTATTTCTTATAGCATGACAGAAAACAACTAAATAAACAAAATGTTAGCGTAAGTGGGACAGACCAACCACAAAGTGCTTTATAGATATGTTGGAGGCAGCTAAAAACTTGAGGGGGGGCACAGAGGTAAATTACAAGTTAAAGGGGGCCATGAGCAAAAAAAGGTTGAGAACCACTGGTATAGACACTACATGGTGGTATCCATGTAATTTGGTACACTGTAATCTATAGATAGTTATGGCCAAATGGTATGTCGACCTGTATAAACACCTACACAATAGGGGGAGAAAGGGAAAGAGCTATAGGTTACATTCTTTAGGAGTGAAATTATTCTTTTGAGGTCACTAACAACTACAAAACACAATACTTAAAGAAAAAGCAAACAACAAACTGGCATTATTAATACTATGATTCAACTGCTTTAAGGTGAGCAAATGCTTCAGATAAATATCAGGTTAAACATATTTTCATCAATAAAATGATTACTGGATTATTTAAAATAACCATACTAAAATGCTGGGAATTGTAAAAAAAAAGAACAGAAAAAAATGGAGGCTTGAAACCTAAACTCTTCATCTGAATTTAGAGTATGTAACAGTGTCGGATTAAGATTTTGTAGGCCACTGGGCTACTGTATTGCGAGGCACCCAGTAATATTTTCAAAAAGAAAAAAAAGTTGTAGAAAAATTAAATTTATTTTTACAAAGCTAACAGCAATTAAAATTCAAACATTTACTTCGCAAATTTCTCCATCAGTAAATTGTAAGTTCTTGAGAACATTGTTTTTTATTGCCAACAGCAAGTCTGTTTCAGTTGTTCATAGATGTCACAAACAGTCATACAATGTATATATATACAGTGCAATGGGACTTTTTTTGCCATAGTATGTTTACTACAAATATATACAATATATTAATTGAACCCTTTTTTAAATAAATCATTTAGAATACTTATACTTTGATTCAGCATTCACAAATGAAATAATTTTTCACTCAATCTCTGGGGGCCCTCCAGCTGGCAGAGGGACCCTGGGCTGTAGCTCTTAAAGCCCATACCTTAATCTGGTACTGTGTAACACTCTTTTCATCTTTTTAAAAGATTGATTTGAGTTTCAGAAGAGATGAAAATTCAGACTGGATTTAATTGATTTTTAGCCTCTGCTATCTTTAGGATTAACTATAAATATAAAAAGTATGGCTCAAGTACAAAATCTGTTTTTTATTGCCTAAGATGGCAGGGGTCATTACGGATTTTGAACAGGGGGGTCCAGATTAACTTACTAGTTTGGCAAGACTTGCTTTTTTTTTTTTCATTCAACAATGTAATTCTATTAAAAAAACATTTTCCAGAAATTTAGCATTCAGAACCACAAAACATGACTAAATGCATGGCTAGTTATGTTGATTGCAAAAAAATTTGGTTCTTCTCAGCATGGACTTGACACCATTTGTTTCCTATGAATGTACTTGTATTCGATTTTATACTGTAACAACAAACTTCTGGTTATTTGAATCGTAACACCTGTATTCCACTATGTGTCACTCACAATGACTTTGACTTGACTCACTAAATCGAACCCTGACATCACACACCTGACAACCATTTATACACCCCCAGTCTTTAGCCGAACAGAAGTGGCAGGAAGTGACATCACAGTAGCAGTGAGGGAGTCTTCATTCAACTATCTAACAATTGTTTTTGCAGTGTTTTTGCTATTTTTACAGGAATTTTAAATGATTCAGTTATTTGATTCATTTTCTGTGATACCAAAAAAAAAAATGAAAATAATAAAGAACCTTTCCACTATAAGATAACAAATGAAGAAGCACCAATTTCAATTGGATATTTTTGAATATATAAAAAGAAAACAGAAGACTGCTTTGCAACAGAACAACTTTCGGTCACTATTTTCTATCTTTCCAACCAAGATAAAAACATTATCTTTAATATTGCTTTACACGTTTTATATAAATCTGTACAAAATCACGAGAAAATTAGAAGGAGAAGATTTGTTATTGCTTATCACGTAATTCGACCAACACCTGAAAAAACATTTCTTTACGTAGAAGTTGGAAGGTGCGGAGTGGCATAGCGGTTAACAGCACAAAAAAAAGGAATTGGTAAACCGGGTTCAAGTTTCAGCTGAGGCAGCTTACGTTTTCTTCACACTAATGACCCTGGGAAAGGCGTGAATCCCCCCAGCTATGGGTAAAAATAGCAGGGCAGTCGGAACCCTTTAACCCTGTAAGGCAGTCCATCCTTAGTGTGGGAGTAGTAACTCCACCCTGTAAAACCTACTTGTAACTGAAACCGCAATGTGGCTCTATGCTCCACAGGAGTCTACAGGAATTTAAAATAATTTTTTAAAAAGATGAAAGCCAGACACATTGCAATTTTAAATTCTATTTTTTTTCTTTTCATTAACCAATCACTGGAAGAGTATTTTTTTACTTTTAGCTAATAAT
>VCCN01005562.1:3189529-3223605 GCA_006491835.1 Architeuthis dux
AGAATTCATTTTTAATACTGTAATTTTCATGTACTACATGGAAAGTAAACTATCATTTATTTATATACATATATTCTTAGTTAAAGCTTTGAAATGATAACAAATAACATGAAGAACAATATAAAATGATTAATAATTGGTCTCTATGGCATGTTTATGTTTATTCATGTAGACTCCTTGTGGGGAATAGGGCTGCATTGCGATTTAAGTCGCAATAGGTTTTTATGGAATGGAGTTGCTAGCCCCACTCCCAAGCTGTAGGTTTTTTCTGGCAAAGTAACCTTCTTTTAGATGAACTGCCTTACGGGGCTAAAGGGCTCCAACTGCCCTGCTATTTGCCCATAGCTAGGGAAAGAAGTGCATTCATGCTTTTCCCAAGGGCATTAGTGCAAAGTGAGCACAAGCAGCCTTGGCAGAAACTTGAACTCGGTTTGCCAATTCCATTTTCAGTGCCAGTAACTGTTATGCCACTCCGCACCTCCAGTCTCTATGGTAATATCAAGTAATTAATTGGACAACAAAGGACTCTTTTTTTTTCTGTAAGGTACTCAAATGTTTTTGGAGGATCACAAATGCTTGTAATAACTTTATTTCTAAAAAGAGTTGACACAAGCTCTAATAATATGGTGAAGCATTTAAAACAAGGAGCTGATATATTTTGCCATATTTTAAGTATACCTTCCATGTCCCATTTGACTTTGCTGAATTCTGGCTGTCAGACCTTACTGAATTCTGGCTGTCAGAAACTGTCTTTTCTGAATTCAGGTACCTGCCATAGCGTCCAATGTTCCAGCAAATACTTTCAGATTCTGACATCTACCAAAATATGAGAAGAAGTTTAAATTGATTATTCAATTCAGAATTGTATACAATAGTAATAGATTATATTTCATGAATTAATCCAAGGACAAGGGTTTGAAATATCTGCTGATAAATTTCATGATCATCATTTTTTTTAAAGGCAGATTTCCTAGTTCATGCAAGGGTTTTGCCTTAGTCATAACTTATGGTAGGATGATTTGAGGATAATTTATTTTTCAATTGGAGATTTTTTTCTTCACACACACACACACACACACACACAAAAGAAACTTTAACATTTTCTAAACACCATTTCTAGTGTCTTATATGCTGTAAAATACAATATTTAAACTTGTGTGTGGGAGGAGGGGAGGAGAAAATAACCAATTGAAAAATGAAGGTTGAGTCTTTCTTGCTCCCATTCAAGCATAAGCAGCCCCTTCCATTCTTGCCCTTGTTCATTGCATTGCAAGTGTGGGTAGGGTGGGAGAAGAGAAAGGATGAAAAATATGAGGAAGATTCAAATTTTATTACTGTATGATACTATGCTTTAGTTCCTGTGGATAGCAATCAACTCCTCGCCTTCTTTACCCACTTTGTAAATGGTGAAACATCAAAAAGGGGAACCGAGTAATAAAACACAATAACATGTTAAAACAAATAAATCAAGAAGTTTTACTGGTGTGAGAAGACACCAGGGAAGAAATGAATAATAATCAGAAAGTGTAAGTCGTACATACAAACAAGCAGAATAATATATTGGATTTTTTGCTAGTTTTTTTTTCTTTTAATTTCGTCACCTCTTTGTATAATTGTATATTTTATATTTTATATACTGGTCGTTTTTTCAGCACTTGTGAAAATCACTTTTCGTGTTTATGTTTTTAAAATTATTTATTTTATTATTTATTTCTATTGATTTATCGGTACAAGTTAAAAAGTGCATCCCTCCCCCAGAGCTAATAGTTTTGCTTTATTTTCTTTATCTCATACTCATTCCTCTTGTACCATGTTAGGGTTAAGGATTAGGGTTAAGGGTAGGGGTTGGGTTAGGGTAAGGTAATTCGAGTATTTGAGTAAGAGTTGCAAAAATAAAGCAATTCTACTAGCTCTGTAGGTGGGACTGCACTTCTTTTTAGGGACCACAGTATTTAACCTGTACCGATTTATCTATTTGTTTATTTATTTAGTTAGTTTTTAAAAGCTGTTATTGTAGTTAGTTTTTTTTTGGGGGGGGGGGTCGTTGAATTCATTAACAAAATACACAACTTAATGCATGAAAATATCAATCAATTACACAAATATTTAAAATATACAACTGAACCAAAATCTTATTTATGATTCATTATTTTAAATAATTTTTTTTTTTACACACAGCCGAGTCGTGTATCTTTGATGGAAGTTGTAGTAGTAATAGTTGTATTAAACTAATAAAAGTTGTAGTTTACTTGTAACTAGTTTTTTTTTTACCAGGACTAGACTGTTTTCAAGAAATAAATGAATAAATAAGTAAAAAATATGTGACGTTGCTACTTCTTGCAAAAAATGAAATAAAATTGTACCATAACCAGGGATAGTCTTTCTTTCTTCGAACAGAGGTTTCTTTCAAATAGCAGACGACAAGAAAACTCTTATCCCTTCTTCTTTATTTTCTTTTTCATGCTTTTTTAAATTTGATTTTTAAAATTTTAAATATCACATTTTTCTCCATCATGTTTTATACGGATTGCTTTTTAAAAATTCATTTTAAAAATGTTTTTCAGTATTAAATTACTACAAAATCGAGTCAAGCAGAATTTTTTCACAAGATATTTTCTATCTATTTTTTTTAACTACTTTTCTTTCTTAAATATCCCAGATTTATTTTTTCAAGTTTCCGAAATTATTTTGGCAAAAAAACATTGATCCAAGTTGACCTCTTAGAGGTTAAAGTGCACATTGTGATGACGTAGGCAGTATATGTGTTTATGTTTGGTAGAAAATGGCGGAAGCCTTTCTGTGCTAGATTGTTTCGTACTTTAATAGAAAAAAATGTGTCGTTTTGAGAGTGGATAGTTGTACGACTTTATCACCGATTGAATCCTCATTTCATCAATCAATGAGACAGTTGTCCTGTTCGCTGTCATATTCCTTTTTTACAGTGTAAAGACACCATCTGCCCTTTACAGCAGCCGGAAAAATGTCAGAAACAACCGCTTTATATCCTGAGACCGCAGCTGAGGTAAGTTTAAATATTGAATCACATTGCTAAATATCACAGAGTTGGAAAAGTAATAGTAGTTAAATAAATTACAAAATACATTTCTCCTATGACAGACATCGGCTTTTTAGTGGATTTCTAACCGATCAAATCCAACGAATTTTCAATGTGACAGCGGGGACATTTTTTTTATTTTGAGGTTTAACTTGTTTTTAAAGGACTTTTTTCCACCTTAAAATGAATTTTAGACTCGGACAAGCATAAATACTGTCTTTTTAAAAGATTAAGTCAAATTATTGAGCCAATGTCATAATTGTTTTGCTTTTTGAGTGTGTTTTTATTTGTTTCTCTACTTTCCGTTTAAAAATTCAATACAACAACGGCTTCTCTTTAGCTAGGACGCAAGCGAGCTTGTTTCTTTCCTAATAGTCGTCTTTTTGCTCTTGATGGACAAAAGTGGTACTGCATCGAGAAAAAAAAAACCCCATAGTTATGACCCATTTACATGCTGACAGATGTTTGGCATTGGTTCAAATTTTATTATATTTTGTAAAGCGACGATTGATGAAGCAGCTTTATTTAGCATTAACATTTAGTATTCACCATGACTTGTTTGTTATACAATTTCCTCCTCTAAACTTCAGAATCACGTGCCCTGATCTTTATCTTTCACGAACCACTGAACCAGTAGTTGTCTTGTGTATTTAGTAGTGGTACGGGTAAATAATGTAAGTTTTAATCATCATTAACCCAGAAGCTTTATGTAGAGGGCAAGTCACATAGTACATCCATTCTGCGAAAAATAAAGCAGTTACATCACTAGTTATTTTATGTACTAAAACACTTTCCAACAGTTGCTCTCAGTCTCATGTGTTACCGTGTTAGATATTATAGCGGAATGTGATTTTCTCTTTCTCTATTATTTCCTTTGTTAATCATAGGTGCTAAGTAAGCCAGAGAATTTTAGTAGTTGCTTCGTCAGAGAAAATCGAAGGAAAAGAAGAGAGCTTGTTATCTTTTTTTATGACCAGGACTTTGGAATAGCTATTTACTAAGTTTAGCTGACACCATGGGGCACCTAGTGAGGACTTATAGACATAGCTACTTTCACTTTTGAACATAACTATGATTTTAAAAATCAGACTTTTCATTAATCGATTCTATATTTAATGCTAGCAAACAAAGGATACACATTTTTAGAAATAATTACAGTATTCTTTACACAATGTGCATGGTTTTAAAAATACAGTAAACAAACAAGTGGTTTTGATTTATCTCAGTGAGTGAGGTGACCTAAAATGAAGGTTGAATGTAAAATGTATTTCTCAAATGCGATTGTTTTAGAAAATCTAAGAATTATTTCAATATTTATTTTTCTTATGAACTTGTCTGTATTTAAACTCGAAAGTTAATTGAATAAGCGATCTTTCTTTAAGCTGAATTAAATTGAATGAATCATTCACGAAAGAAATTAGATGCATCATTTCATGACCCCCCCCCCTTTGCTGTATATAGTTTTTAATATTCTATTTGAATATTAATGACTCTTCTCAAAATTATAGAAAATATAGTTTTTAATGTTTCATAATTTAGTCATTTCGTATACTTTTGCAATTAAAAGATTTAAAATAGATTGTTTTATCTTGAACGGCACAATATAGGAAAGGTGGTCCCGATTGTAAAGTTTCACACACTTGTATATTTATTTTATGTTAAACGGCGCACAAATAAATGAAAAAATAAATGAATATCATGAAAAGAAAAACCGATGTAAATACATAACTTATATTGTTATTGCTTTGAATAAATGAAATTATATATATATTACTAGCAGGGTTAGCCGGTTTTGCCCAGGGAAAAATAATTTCAAATATAAAAACCCAGACCCCCCCCCCTCAAATTCCTCTGATTTTGACCGCTAAAACGTGAAAAAATATTTCCCACCCCCTGGAAAAAAATTCACCCCTCCAACCAATGTTGACCTCTAAAAAGGAAAAACAAAGTGCAGGGTTCCCCAGCGTTGCCCAGGGAAAAATAACTTAAAATATATAAACACAGCACCCCCTGATTTTGACCTCTAAAAAGGGGAAGAAATTCCATGTCAAAACAAATCTTTTAAGGCAAAAATTAATGACCATTACGGGTTTTGTTCAAATTTTGCACAATTATAGATCTTTATGAGACATTGAATGGCACCTGTCTCACAGTTCTGGCTCAATGGGCACGCTTTTTTGTGAATTTTAGTTCATTAATAAAATCCTTCCCATTTATTCTCCACAAAGAAATTTTGTTCATATACCAAAGGCCAGACCAATTATTTGCCAAATTTAGAAAAAAATTGGTCAACAGTCAAATTCAAGTTTGAGGTCAAGATTTTTATTCATTTTTGAGGTAAAAATGCATATAATAAAATAATTATAATAAAAGATTTAGATCTACTTGAGTACTTTAAAATGGTATATAAATAAGCTAAGTGTAAAAACAACTGAAAGGTCAGTATTTCCGGAACCCTATGAGCCAAAAATGTGATACAGATGCCATTCAATTTGTCTCATAAAGATCTATAATTTTGCCAAATTTGAACAAAATCCATAATGGTCATGTCTGTTGATATGACATGGAATATAAAACGTGAAAGCAAAAAGTTGCCATATTTTGAAAATTAAAAGATGAAAATGACATACAATCATACAAACAACCAAATTTATATATATATAAGGATTTTAAGTCAGTTTTGGCTGGAACCACTTCTTTTTGATTTTCTGACTTTACCCAGTGCCTAAAACTGTCTAAGTAGGCCCAAAATAGTATGTATTCCCTTTTTTTGGGTGGTTTAATAAAGTGCATATTTTGATTGACCTTAAAGTGATAAAAACAATTTTTATTCACCAGTAATTTTTTGTGCTTTTAATCCATTAGACCCTAACAATCTTCCTAAAAGTTGTTAGCTTATAGAAATGTTTTTTAAGGTTTTACAAGGGGGGTTCTATGTAAAAAGGGACCATTACTTTCCGTCTGTTGTATGGAAGTGAGGCTTCGAAACATGTTGTTACTTCCCTTGTGAGTCTTCTTTGATATTTTAATGAACGCTTTCATTAAGGTTTTTTTTTGGGGGGGCACGTGGGTCTGTCCTAGGGTGCCTGTGTGTCCACCTAAGAGTGATGCTTATCCGTGGAAATGTTTGAATTTCTATGGTATGATATTTTTAGAAAAGAAACATATATATATTGGTGTGTGTGTACTGGAAGCCGCAATGCATTTGGTAAAAAATATCTACCAGCTGTGTAGTTCAAGCGGTTTCTCCACATATTTTAAGTCTTAATACTTCACTACTGATAATAATCTAAATAAATTATTACGTTTGATCAATTTCATCTGATGTTTTATTAAAAAGTGACCTAGACTCCGTGAAGTGGAAGAGTCTATTGTTTAAAATGTTGCGTGGGATATATTTTTATCAGCAAAATTACCTTTAGGTGGAAGAATTCATTGTTACAGACACAGAAGCCAAAAAAGTCACGCTGCTCATTATATAGATAGATTTTTTTATTTTATTTTATAGTTGTATTCATGTGCTGGTAATTTACATCAACTTAATTCAAATGATGTTACCCACCCACAAGTTAAATTCAGTATTGCATTTTATGAAAGACCTATTATTAAATTTTGACATATTCTTTAAAAATCTTTCTCTGAATGTTGAACATCCTTTTTGAACAATGAGTTGTTAAATTGTTTATTACTTGTAACTAGGATTTTGTTTCAACTGATCTGATAACATTTAGTATCTAGCCAAATACAACCATGGTCGGTTGAAGGAATTGGTTTTTGTCTGTCAGCTAAACAAATAAAGCAATTGTTCAATTTAGTTCAACTAACTTTAAAAAAAAAATTATGTTTTTTATTATAAACTAGCTGGGGTACCCAGTGTTGTCTGGGAGAAAAAAATATAACAACACCGGAAAGCAAATTATATTTTATAGAGATTCCATAAGATTAAGTGGGGGAGGGTGCGCTCACACAACCCAACATTGGGTCTACATGCACACACACACAAAGAAAGACCCCATCAAATATGACAACACACAGGCATGCCCACACAAGAAAGCAAATTAGATTTTATAGAGATTTCATAAATGGGGGGGGCCATGCCACCCCCACCCAGTCAGGCCTGCACACACACACAAAAAAACTTCAAATATAACAGTGAAAAGCAAGGTTGCATAAAATTAAATTGGGACCCCCCCACACACACACACACCCTGTCAGACCCACACAAAATTGGTGAAAAATTATTTGTCTCCCTTATATTTGAATTGACCTTCAGAGGTCAGTGTCACCTATCCTATGTTCATCCTGGGGTCAAGTTACCCTTGTACACAAATTTGCAGCAGACTTCATTAGATTTGAAAATGCTGAAATTGACCTGACCTTAAATTGACCTTTAGAGGTCACCAGAGGCCAGCGCCACCTATCCTATGTTCATCATGGGGTAAGTTGCCCTTGTACACAAATTTGCAACCCATAAGGTGCAATTGTTAGGAGTCTATAAAACAAAGTTGGTCAAAAACAAAAAGAATGAAATATTTGTTGTCTTTATAGTATTAGATATGTTTTTTTCTAATTGAATCTTGTTACTTTCTTGGGTGTCTAACCTGGAATTATAAAGCACTGGAATCATTTTCACACCAAACAAATTAAAATTTGTATGTACTGTTACTTTTTCTATTGCTACATCTGTGGATGTAACGGTCCCTGTAAAATACGAGAAGCAAAGGGGATGTAATTTAAAGAAGCTTTTATACAGAGGATTGTGTTGAGTAATTAATTTAGAGTTAGGATATTCATTGATTTTTACTGGTAATAAATGATATCTTTGCTTCACTTCTCATACTACGACTGGATGTAATGAAACAAATGTCCAATCTAAGATTCAACTCTAAAAGTACAAAGATGGACAGGATATTTATATCAAGAAATAATCAGAAGAAAAAATTCTCAGAATTCCAAGATCTTGCTGAACAAGTTCAAAATTCAAACTTATATAATTTTAGCTATTCCATCAGTTTTTTTTTTCTGTTTCCAAGTATGTACTATCATGAATGTATATACAATCGTAAATTCTAAAATGTGTAAATAGGCATTATTTGATGTTCTCATATACACTATTATTTTGCAAAGTGCTATTAATGTTTTGATATTTGATTTTCAAGGCTGCTATACCTCTTTCAAGATGAATTGAGTGTTAAATGTTTCAAAACAAAATAAATATCGGTGAAAATTAGAAAAAGTAACTAAGCAAAACTTCATTCAATGTATAAGAAGCAGGAGATTGCTATAGTTATGAAAGAAACCATAATTTGTAAACCAATGACAAAAACAAGTCATTTCCTACTTACTAAAAGCAAATATACTGATTAAAATGAGAAAGCCTTTGTATAATTAAAGTACAGTGTGTCACAATTGCATTTGAAAATACAGAGGAAGCTGTTTATTTTAAATCCTGGATAATATCAAACGGTTATTGTTATTAAAATCAGTTGGTCCCAAATACTTTATTTAAAATTCATATTGATTTTTTTTTAATGTAAAGTTGTTTATAACATAAAAATGAATTTATAACAATGAATGTAAATTGTCTCAATTTTTATATCTTTTGCTTAAAGTTATCAGCCAGTTATTGTTATCTAAAAGACCCTTTTTCAAAGAGACCGCAATAAGCAGCTTCCTCCTTTTTATAATATACTTTTTCTGAGCTAAAAGGTAATTTCCACTGATAAAGTTACTTAGAGCAGAGGAACACCATTTAAAAGCAATACATACCTTCATATAAAAAGGACAAAGGTTATCGCTTCTGCTGCTAGATAGCAAATGATGGCTGGATATAAGACATGCATATTCAAATTAAATTTGTATCTCAGATGGCTTTATGACAAAAATAGGTAAAGATCTACATCCATTAAAACAATCTTTTTTTCCCCCAGTAATTCTTTGTGCTTTTAATCCATTTAGACCCTAACAATCTTCCTAGAAGTTGTTAATTTTTAGAAAGTGTTTTTTAAGGTTTTACAAGAGGGCTTCTATTTACAATATGAGGCTTCAAAGTACTTGGTTACTTCCCTTGTGAGTCTTCTTTGATATTATAATGACTATTTTTCTGTGCTTTCATTAAGGGTTCATGTGTCCACCCAGGAGTGCAGGGGGTTCCCCCACCAAAAAACCTTAATGAGAGCACAGAAAAATCATCATTAAAATATCAAAGAAGCCTCACAAAGGAAGTAACCGAATACTTTGAGGCCTCACTTGCATGTAACGGTCCCGTTTACTATACAGTTGTATTGTAAATAAAAAAAACCTCGTAAAACCTTAGAAAACATTTTTTCTAAAAACTAACATCTTTTAGGATGATTGTTTTTAGATCTAATGGATTAAAAGCACAAAAAATTACTGGCAGAAAAAAATTGTTTCTCTATTTTTTTTTATTTTTTTATTTTTTTATTTTTTTTTTGTTGTTTAATGGATGTAGATCTTTACCCCAAAATGACTTTGTCTGTTTAATATGAAGTTTTCATCTACTGAACTCTATAAGAATAAGTGAGAGGGGAAAGCAAAGAAAATCTCAGTTATAACCATGTTGAGTTATAAAGCCATGCAAGGACTACACAGTATGTATAGGCATGCATGCTTTTCATGTAGACATTTGCTACACGTTTTGTCAACAGTACAGATTTATTTTTATCTGTTAAAGCACAGTCTAATTGGGGAATTCAATCTCTTTCAACAGGTTTGCACAAAAATGATTCAGTTAATTTTGTAAGCTGATTAAATTTAACTCTTACTTGATGGTCACTTTGAAAAGCTCAAATTAGGCAAGATAATCTAACAATAATAGGCCAATAGAAACTTAGATAATCTCATGATCTTATTTATCTGCCAACTGATAAATTATTCCAGATATAGCCTAATCAAGTATAGGAGTCTTTTTTTTTTTCTTTTTTTTCTTTTTTTTTCTTTCTTTTTTCTTTCTTTTTTTTTTCTTTCTTTTTTTTTTTTTCTTTTTTTTTTTTTTACACTGTGATACCTAGATTAAAATTGATTGAGCCAACACATTTAACAATGTACTATCTTAGTATACTTTTGGTCAGCATGTTTACAATTCCTTATTTACTTGATGAAAACCACTACTCAACAGCATTAGCAGTTGTACTATGAAAATATGTATTTACCATATTTCCTGGTGTCGTAGATGCTATCCCCCCCCCTCCCGAAAACTTACCCTGTGTCTTACAGGCTGAAAGTGACTTTTTTCATAGGCCTGTCCTATTTTTCTTTTTTTTCTTTTTCTCAAGTAAAAATTAAGGTGCGTCCTTGAGTGTGGAATGTCTTTGATGCCAGGAAGTACAGTATATTGTTGTTGTACATTTTGTATTAAAATGAATTTCTATATTTTACAAAAGTATTTGAGGATGAAAACTAATGTCTATTTTGATAATTATTAGTTCATTGTAATTTAATTTTTCCATAAAGATTTTGTTAGGACTACTGGTGGTATAAGAAAGTTCCCGGAATGGGCAAAAGAAATTGGGAATTTTCAAAAAATTAATTTTAAACATGTCCCATTAGCAACCCCAGAAACTTTGGCAATAACTCTAGCCATCTTTGAGTTATGTGATGACAGACAGACAGATTGACAAAAAAGACATTTGGTGAATTATAGTAATCTTGAACTGACACACTACTGGCCTTGAAATGTGCATACCACTCAAAAACTGGTGTTTGACCTAAAGAATCTTTACCAAAAGCCTGACAAAGCATTTCGATGGTCTTTAGCAGATTTGCCAAGCTTCACACAAAATTTGCAGATCGCAGAGATGTTCTCACACAACATCACAACCTTGTGTAATACGAGAAAACAAAGCCTATTGGCAGACTGACTCAGTAGGCTAGGTAACAATGAGCATCAGCTGCAAGTGCATTTCCATTGAACAGTACAATCACAGCACGTAGTGTCTGGGAACTTTCCGATACCAAATAATTGGACTTGTCTAGAAAAACAAATGCCATTAACTGAAAAAAGGTGTGGGGGGGAAAATGCAGTGATACTACATCGTCTGGTTCTATCAAAACTATTATTTGGCAACATTGTAATTTGAAAAAAAAAATGAAAAACTTTCATTAACTGCAGATTCTTTTGTTTGTCCAAGATTTAATATTTTGAAATTCTCATTGCATTATTTCTGTTTACTTTTTGAAAATTGTGCAGCATATCTTCTCCTGTAATAACATTTTTAAAAATGATTTTGAATTAAATATTCTCAAATAAACTCTTTACATTACTTTTTAAAGATTTGTTTCATTAAAACTTTCTTCATTACTTTTCATTTAATCAGAAATCACAAGGAATCAGAAATTTTCTGTTGCAATATGTCATATTGAATTAATGAATCCGTCCTTTGTTGTAGAAGAAATGACATTGTGTGGAGGTCATTTATGTTTGTCCTTTTTTCTTTCTTTTTTTAATAATTGAATTGTGTGAATATTTAGTGAGAGCCATTTTTCTTCCTGGATTCTTCCTAAATAGATGAGTTAAGAGTATAGTGCAAAATATTTTTTGAATATTTAATTTGACAACCAAAAAGTAAAATGTTAGTTTGTTGAAAATAAGTAAAGCAACTTTAAATCTTAAAATATCTACAAAGTTTTAGGGTTTAAAGTTGCTTTACTTATTTTCAACAAACTAACATATTTTACTTTTTGGTTGTCAAATTAAATATTCAAAAAAGATTTTGCACTATACTCTGAACAGGTCTCTCATCTATTTGTTTTTTTACATAAATAACTGAAATACTAAATTAATATATTGACCTCCTTTGAAGATACATCTTTGCTTTTGACATTCATGTTTTAAATAAATAAAACTGATATTTATACTCTTATGTTTTAATCAAATGTCAGAGAAGAGTACTTCACATTGCTCCCATGTTGCACAACACAATGATTTTTGTCCCCCATTTCTCTAATGATCCAATCATTGTTTGCAGCAATTGTGGGTTTTTAGGGGACCAGGGTGCTAGCCCAACACCCAAGATGGACTGCCTAACAGGGCTAAAGGGCTCCAACAGCCATGCTGGGCAGAGAAGTGGATTCATGCTTTTCCCAAAGGCATTAGTCCAAAGTGAACTGTCCCAGTCAGTGTTTGAATTCGGTTCGCCAATTCCATTCTCTGTGCTGTTAACCCACATCTCCATTCACTTTCACATTGCTCTACTAATACAATTCACTTCCACTTCCAATTTCATTTAGTGGCTGACAGTACCAAGCTGATTTCTGTATATCCCAACAGGAAAAGATATTTACACTAATTTTACTGAATATTATTGGTTCTAATATCTACTAACCTAACAGCATCATCTGTTTGTATGCATAATCCTTAAAACTAAGCATAATTCTTTATTATTTTAAATGGAAAGACTTTTTTCAGTGATGAACATCTGTAGGAAAAATACTATGGTTTCATAACACCTTTCATGGGAGTTGTTATTATCGATAAGAAATGCATTGATAAAAATCTTTCTTTTGTGAGGTTTAACAAGTGTAAATCGGCTTCTGCTAATCCGTGAAGTCTTTGTGGCCGATTGGTAAAAGCAGCTAGGCATAAACTAGTCTCCCTCTGGCAATGAGGGTGTGAGTTTGATTCTCACCGAATGCTTAATCTTTATTTCTGATTGTGCTGTTATCCATTGCCATAGAAACAGTGGCCCAAATTAATAAGTTGTATAAAAACAACTAAATTGGGATGAAGGTAAAATAACTAGTCAAATTTAATAAAAAATATTATAGTTCTTCAGCAAATAACCTCCATGAAAAGAATTAGATATTTAATAAAGTCTTTCGTTTAAATATAAATACTAGTCCATGACCCATCACTTCACTGACGGTTATCATAAGTGTACAACAGGCTCGGTTAATGGCTGCTACTGATACTATAAGTGTGACAGACATCACTTCTTTTTTTTCCTTTTTTTTTTTTTTCTTTTTTTAAACATTCTTTTCATCTTTATTGAATGATCAAGGTTTTTTTACAAAGTTTTCTGTATATCTTTCAAAATATATGCATTAAAAAGTAAATCTGTCCCTAACACTAATTATCTATTACCCATGCATTTACAAGTTTGTCTCAGTGATAGTAGAATAAACAGGTTGGTTAGGCTCCTTACCACACAATTACCTACAACAAAATCTCTTTTCTATGACAAACAGAATTCTCTTTGTAAAAGCTCTGATACCCAACCAGTAAAGTATGTTTGTCCATTGATTATGAAGTAATCTTCCTTAGATTAAATCTTTTATGTAATAAAGGTTCCTGTTTACTAACAATCAGTCACTTTTGATCCTGTTCAGTAATCTTTGGTTTGATGTACATAATCCTAAGGCTGTGTTTAACCAGCACATAGGCTCCAAAAGGCTCTAAAAAGTATAATTTTTATTTTTATTAACCCATAAGAACCCACTGATACTGGTGTCGCATACAATTTAATTGATCTGCACAGTCTCTTATATAATATCATATTTTATCCTTGATTTTAACTCCAGTGACATCTAATGAATGTCCTAGTGCAGTCGCGTTACTGTGTGTCAATTTGTCCAGAATCACGCATAATGTTCCTTCAAGTCGAAATGGGTCTGGGTTCTTATGGATTAAAAAGCATAATTAAACAACATATTCATCAGAAATTAACCCAGTAATGAAATTAAATGCATGTCTTTATCAGATTGCAAACTCATCAAGGTACGACAGAAACAGTGCATCTGACGAGTTCATGGTGTGCAATCTAACGAAGACAAGCGTTTGATTTCATCATTGTGTTACTTTCTGATGAATGTTGTTTAATTCTATTTACAAAAAAAAAAGAAACTTTTTGAGCCTTTTATATGACTTTTTAGAGCCTCTCTATGCTGGTTAAACACCCCCATAGGTTTATGTACACCAAAGCAACGATTACCACCTGTTCTATGCATAAAACAATTATAACTATCTAGACTGGCTTACATTAGCCCAGCAAGCTACTTAGCATCCCTTGGAGAAAAATGTCAGAGCTTTATCAAGATGAGCGCATTGCCTCAGCTTGATAAAGCTCTTTGGTTTCTTTTCAAATTGACACCCTATTATGCCAATTGGCCGTTATGCATTGACCTCTTAGATAAGTGCGTGCTCTGATTCATTCCATGTGGATGAAACCCTTCTCTCACCCCCCACCCCCTCTCTCTCTCTTTCTCTTTGCATGTTTTCTTGGCTTTCACTGACACAGTGGCAATGTTGGTAGCCATCCAAGTTGTATCATCTTGATACATTACAAATACTGCTCCTTTCACCATTCCAGTAAAGAATATCACTTCTATCAAATGCATGTTGAGATACGGGGCCAGCCCAAGTGTATTTAGTACCCTAGGTGTACCCTTTGATAAGTTTTGTGCTCAGCCCTCTCTATCTCGAGTGTTGACACCCTATTCGCCTAATCGATACCCCAAAGCATATCTGTTTACACAAACTGAATCTAATATATGAAAGCATAAATAGAGGTGAGAAAATAGCAGTGAAAGGAAATTTGAAGAGGCGAGTGGAAACTGACATTTGACTATACCAAAATAAGCAATATTTATTGTCAAACTCCAGTACAGTCTGGAGTTGATTTTGTTTTTCTACCGCAACGAGAACAATCCTCACCAAATTTAGGGGAGTAAAAACTAACATTCCTGTACCGTGATTGAAACCACAACTCTTACCAACTGAGCTAAATTGACAAGTCTTACATATTAAATCTATCTTACAGATACACAAGGGCTTATTTCATTCTAATGAATAATTACATTCATACTAAAAAGAAAATATATTTTTATAATTTATTTATACAAAAGTTGCAGTACTCTTCTTCAGTCAGAGTAGGAGTGGAGTTTGACCCTGCAGCAGCCAAGCTTGTTTTAGTGTTATTTATGTACAACAAACGTTGCATAAAGAAAAGGATTTTCTTGGATTTTTAACAATGACACGTAGAAACCATGTCATCTTCTAATAAAGATGTCTATTCATGCATATGTAAATAAACTGTTTTATAGGAGATTTTCTTTTATTCTAATGTTGTTGATAGGTTGGATCCTCCTTTTTCTATTAGGAAAAGTGTTGTGTCAATCTTTGGTCATTTACTAATATTTTTTTTTTAATAATGTTATTGATTATTTATTTTTATTTTTCCCCTGTTTTTTAAAAAGAAATGTTTATTAGATAAAGTATTATAAATCATTATTTTAAAGTTTTTATGATAACTTTTACCTTTCATCTTGATTTATTAGTTGCTTTTTATCGCAACTTTTGCGTAGGCCACTTACCCTCCAGCAGTGAGTAGTGTTGATCGGAAAATAAAGAATAAGCCTTAGGTGGCATTCGAACCCACGTCCCTGAGGGGAAGCACCGTTTAGCCCAGTCTGCTTATACCAATTAAGCTACCGAGAGTCAACTAAAAACAGAAGACCAAATAACACTCTTAAACCTATCCTTCATTCCGATTTCTTTTTTTATTTATTAGATGAAGTATTATAAATCATTATTTTTAAATTATTAATTTTTGTTTGCAAATTTTCATTCAAAAGATTTTCATTGGGTTACAAATTACAAAAATCTGTAATGAGTGACAATAATGTACGTGCAATAAATATTGATATCCAACAAAGGAATCTTTTTTTTTTTTTTTTTTTTTTTTTTGCTAATGCTGTGAATTGGTCAAAATCAGGTTTTAGAGTTTAAAAAAAAAAAAAAAAGGCATTTTCTATACATTCCAAAAAGATAAAAACTGCGTATAAAAATTTTCAGATACGATCCTAAGCATTTTTTTTTTTATTACTATGGGTGCTTTATTTTAAATTAAATTATTCTGCATGCTTTGGATATCATTTAATTTAAAACATTTTATTTTTTATAAGTGTGACTGCAGGTGTCCCCATGTTGTCAAGATATATAGAACTTATTAAGTTCTTAATATCTCTTTGGAGACTAACCTGGGCACGTTTGTCTAAGATACAACCCTGATGAACCCCCATCATTCAGACCAGTAACCTGATTATAAAGTTCAAACTATTTTTACTCTATTCAACATTAAGTAAATAAATTGGTTCCATTTTGTGGGCATACATATTAGGAGCAAAATAAGTCCCTCACATTATATTTTAAACTCATTTGCTTCTATTGTTTAACGCCCGTGTTAAATAGTATGCAGTGGGGAAAGGTCGTTTGAATTGATATTACACTGATAAAATACGGAAAGCACACGTACACCTGTAGTGATATAACCTTCAAATACTTGAGATTAGGTTATTTCCTACTTCTGCCTGGATAGTGTGAATCAATGCAAGGGAAGTAACTCGATTTATTTATTGACAGTTAATACAAGGGAAGTTACTCCCTCTACCATGTAAAACCGTTTATACAGTTATAACATTCATTTGCTTAACGTGAATGACGATGATAAAAATCATTAATTATAAGAAAAAACTAATTACAAATATTTTATTATCTCCCAAGAAACTTTGAACAGTATTGTTTAATTTTATCACTTGAATTTATATATTCCCAATCAAATTTCTGTCTGTGAAATAATCAAGTATATGCAAGCGTAACATAGCAGTTTATTGTAGTACATATTTAAATTTGATACTCAGATTCGTAATTCGTACCTAGAGGCTCTTATTATATTGAGTAAATACTTCTGTCCATTATGCTTCAGAAGGTTGTTTTTTTGTTTTTTTTTCTAGGTTTTGGTTATTTTTCATAAATAGAACAAGTATCTGGGGTTTTTTTACTCCCCTAGATTTAGGTTAAAATAACAAGATATTTCATTTATTTGGGTTAACTTTTTTCTTTTCTTTATTTGTATGAAAATTAAACTTCTTTTTGAAGACTAATACTCAAATACTTTCTTTAATTTTGTAATTTTATTATTAATATTGCTTTAACTAAGTTATTTTGGGGAAATGTGAAAAACACCAATTGGATTTGAGATCCAAAAATAAATGTAACTTTTTTCCCACAAAGAATTAGTTGATCACAGAAATAACTACTCTGTCATATTTGCTTAAAGGGGACTGCTTCATGGCTGAGGTAGTTACGTATATTCCTACTAGCATCAGTGATTAGTCTACATGCCTAGATGAAACCTAAGATTTCAAATACTGATTTTTCTCATTTGAAAGATTATTGAAACAATCTTCCTACTCCTCAGTTGGCCTTGTGCCATACTAAGCTTAGTATGTATCATAGACTAGTGGAAAATTCACTAAAAGAATTTTACATGGTATATCTATCACTCAATATAAAAAGATTTGAGTATTGATATGTTATTGCTAGCTTTTTTTTAAATATAAAGAGTGTACAGTTTGAGTTTCATACATGATATGCTCTATTGCATCAACCATAAAAAATCCATGTAATTTGTAAAAGAAATTTCAAATAGCTTCTACATCTGCACGGGGATATGGCATTGAATAGGACAAAATCATTCCAAATTTAATTTGGTTTATCAGCATTTTCTATTATGTTATAATAATCCGTGTGTGTGTGTCTGTGTGTATCTGTTTCATGGAATGATAATCAGAAAATTGAAATTAAGTAGTTAACAGATCTTCAGGAATAATATACAGTAAATATATTTATTAGAGAGAGCAACTTGTTAGTTTTGTATCAGTCATTTTAATAGATTTTAAAATCTTTTTTCATGACTGTTTGCAACATATCAAATGTAGGGGATTAGTACTACTTGTTGGATACAAGGCATGTAATAGACATGCAGTGTTGTTATTATTGAAGAAGTTGAAATTCTGAGTCCTAAAATGTTTAGTCAATGAGATGAGCCAAACAACATGTATGTTGTTTAGACTGGCAGGGAGCCAATCGTGGTCAGTTGCACTCAGACTGTGGAAGTATATGGACTTGAAATAGAGAACTAAGTTGTATGTAGTGTGGGTGAATAGGAATTAGCCCTGTGTGAAGCCAAAGTCCATGGTTTGGAAATGGAAGAGTTGTGGACCTAAAAAATATTGGTTATTCTGATTCTTGATTCATTGAACAAAAAGAAGAGCTAATATTCAAGCTAAGTACTGAATGTTTACCTTATAGACTAAAGAGCAGAATTCATTCCTTGTTTCTGCTAAGGTCTCTGAACACTTGCCTTATATATATTTACTAGCAGGGAATCCCAGTGTTGCCCGGGGAAGAAATAACTGCACATTTGACAATACAGAAATAAAACATGTTCTTTAATATGTCTTCTTACACAACACAACCAGGTGGGAAATGGTTTGAGTGTAGTAACTGGCAGTTTGTGCAATCAAATCTTAGTGTGGGTGTTGCACACTCCAGTGCAGACCTACGCAGGCCTGCATGCACCCTTGGACAGGTCAACGTAGTCTGTGTACAGAAACAAATTTTTTATGAATATTCGACTAAAACAAATTTTTCAGAAAGGTTGTCGTACTGGAAATCTTTGCACACATTAATTTTTATCAAAACTTTAAAATTTCCAAAGGAAATGAATGTCAGATTCAGTATTTAGAGTATGGTTATTTCAAAAGATCTGTTTACATAGCAAAACTACTATCATACTGTAATAATTACAGTTTACGACTGCTGACTGATGTCAAAAACTTAAAGATAAATTTTTATAGAGCAGCTTTGTTTACATTATAAATTTAAATCACATTTGCTTAACCGAATCGTAATTGGAAAAAGAAAAACATTCACAATAAATGATAACTTTAACATTAAAAGTGGGAGTGAGTTCTGAAAACTGACAAATTTCACGGAGGAAACAAAGGTGTTATGGATGGAAAGCAGAAACAATTATCACGAAAATTGTTATCTATTTTTTTCAAATATTCAACTAAAATGAATTGTTCATAATCCATTGTAGCCAAGAATGGTTTGTTATTGATAGCCGAAACTGTCTTTAAGAATGACTAAAATCAGCTACATTTTTCTATCTCCCAGCTAGCTTATCAAAGATAATAACTATATACTAAGAATACAAATTACTTTTATCAGACATATTATCAGCTATCATAGATTTTTATTGGTTAAATTAGAAAAAATCTGCTAGTCGAAAAATGGCTAATCCAGCTGATCTGTTTTTGTCCACTGCCTCAGTAACATTCCCACCCCACCCAGGACTATGAGGCACTTGGGGAAAAATCAGCCAGTCAAGCAGACCTGCCATGCTGTCGTTATTTTTTGTTTGCCCCCTCTCTCATTAAAGGTGCACACACAAACATATGAACAGGCATCCAAATTTGTGTGTGTGTGTGTGTGTACACGGACGGTCATCATCTTGTGTATTCCTATTCATTTCTTTTTAAGTTTGCACTTTTTCAAATTTATTTTGTTCTGTTTCTGCAAATGTTCTCTTCTTTTTTGTAATGTCTGTTGTATTTTATTAAGTTATCATTTATTTATATTCTATATTAAAATAACAAATTAATATTATATTTATTAGTAAAAACTTATGTTAACATGCTTATATAATGGATTGATTTTGCATCGATTTTGTTTATGCCGCCTCCTAGGAAAGCATCCCCGGCATAAAGATTTGACCTCCGGTTCCAATTTTAGTGTTCTCGCTGGAATTAGCTGCTTTGTAGGGTTAACATTCTGTACTTTCAGATACTCATCTTTACAATGATTTGATCAAAGTAAAAATTTGGGCTATTCAGGCAGAGACAGCAGCATTCTCCTGACGTTTTACAAAATGCTTTGAGAAGAATGTTGACTCGATAGATGGTGTTTCATCACAAAAATCTTTCTATTTCAATGACATACTTAATATTTGATATGCTTTGTCAAATAATTTATTTTACTTAGTACTAATAGTAAACATATCATTTTATGGCCACTGTCTTCCTGTACAGAGTTTAAAGTTGAGACCTTGTCTAAAATCTCTGAGATCATTATCTTCTAATTCTGGGAAGACTACAGCCCATGGGCCAAATCCAGCCTGCCAACTTCATTGAATATGTGATGTTGCATACATAAATTCTTAGTTTTCCTTATCTATCTTTGGTTAATGAAAAATAAAATTCAGCAGCGCAAAATAGAGCAGAAGTCTCATTTTTGCAGTGGCCTCAAACGAATCCATGTTTTATAGCTAAACATGTTTTAACACAATGCATTCCTGCTGTTCTATTAATATACACAAAATCTGAAGCACAATCTGACTATTTTGTGCTCTAAAAAAAGAATTTCATTGTTTGATAGTACATGGAAGTTTATGTAGGTATATATTCCTAATAATGAAAAACATTAAAGTAGTAAAAAAAACAACAAACAAGCTGTCTACATAGCCTTGTAGATCATTGTTTCATTTTTTAACCTTGGCCCACAAGACATGAAAAAAATATTTCTAATCCGGCCCACCTCCAAAAAAGTTTGCCGACCCCCCACCCCCCCCGTTCTAATTGATGTATCCTATTTAATCCAGATGTTATTATTTGGGCATTTATCACGGATTCACAGACGAATTCCCTTATTTAAATGTTAGGATTAAAAATAAGATTTTAATGCTTGTTACAATCATTTATAACCTCAAAAACCTTATTTTATTTTTTTTTTAAATACTTTTTCATTATTTGTTCTTTTACACATGTTATTTTATTTTATTTTATTATTTCTCTTACACATGTTTTATTTTATTATTTTTGCATGTCTTTTCTTTGGGAACTTTTTAAAAAAAATCTTTTTATTTCCTGAAAATCCACCTGCTTGTTTTTCTTTTGCGCTGCTTTTTATGTCTCTCCTTTTAGTATGTTTTATGCACAAAATATTTTATATATTGGTGTTGCTTGCTTATACAAGAGGGTACCCAAAAATAACTGGAATTGTTTTTTTTTTTTTTTTAATCACAACTTTGGAAAGAAACCAAGTCATTTCGAATGGGTCATTTCGAACTTGTTCCCTCCCTCAAATCGTGGCACACAATTTAAACAATTGTTTTTTTAATCTTTTCTGAGCATTAGAGGCACAAGTTTCACGCAAACACATATAATTTTCAAATCTTCTGTTAACATTTGCTGATCTCCAGTACAAACCAGTCACTTCAGATATCTCCTGGTCTGACGACTATCTACCACTCGAACACCTGTCTTTTACCTAGAGCTTCTCAAAGCATTACAACACTTTCAACTGCAGTTTTCCTCAAAAGAAAACAAAACCTCACACACACACACACACACACGCTCTGTTTTTTTTTTTTATCAGCCATTGCGGAAATCTCCAAACTTGCTTGAAACATGGAGTTAAAATGCTACAGGAAACCAATCAGTCAATCCAGAACCATGGCAGACAGGCTTACAATAATGTTGACTCATGACACCTAGCAGCGCAATCTTCAACTATGTCCCGTTTGCACATCACATTCGAATTCCGTTGTTTTGGGGTACCCCCTCGTGTTAGTCTGTTATTAAAAGTATTTTTTCAGTTTGAGTAAACATAAGATCTTCCTTGATTAGTTGTTGTAAAATAATTTTTTAAATCTCCTGTGTTTCCACTTCTATTATGTAGACCTTCTTTTTTCTAATTTACTTATTGTCACTCAGATATTTAAAAGAAAACTAAGCTTTGACATAAAATAGACTTCTAAAGGATCTTTAAAAAGAATCACAAAAACTAATAAGCCCTTAATCCTCTCCTTATCTTTGTTTCTGTATAAACAAGAAAATAACATCATTTTTCCTTTAAAGAAATAAAAAATAACTTTAGAAACCCTTACTTTTAATCCCTTAAAAAATCAAAATTAATGTGTTAACCCTTTGAATACTGACCCCCCCCCCCACACACACACACTTCCAAATCACATGTACGACTGCCCCACAGAAGCCCTGGCCACCAACACTCAAGGTACCATGACTATGCATTATCTATACAATGAATATGTGATTGGTCATTAATAAAAAGAATTGTGCCAAATAGCCCCACAGTATGGTATACAATGAATGTGATTGGTTAAAATCTTTGCCCGACTCTTAGACTCTATCATTGATGGGGTCCTGCCCGAAACCCATTGCAGACTTTGCCAGGAACGTAGCATCATAGAAATGATTTTCGTGGCTCGACTAGTACAGGGAACAGCGCCGGGACCACTAACAAAAGCATTCGACACAATCAACAGAGACATGCTATAGAAGATACTTTCCAAATGTGGATGCCCACCAAAATTTTCATTAATTTTCCAAGGCTTCCATGACAGAATGAGAGCTCGCGTCACAACTGGCAGCCTAGTCTCTGCTCCCATTCAGTCAATGTAGGAATCAAACAAGGCTGTGTGCTGGCCCTGGTAATTTTCAACATTTACTTCTCGGCAGTGACTGGCATTCATTACTGCTACTGCTACTGCCTAGATGGCAGCCTCTTTAAACCTATAAAGGCTCAAAGCAAGGACCAAGACATCCACAACCACAATCTATGACCCCAGTACATTGACAATGCAGCCTTTCCATCCAATTCTGCCGAAGCTTTACAAAGGATGATTGACATTATGTCTGAAAAATATAGTAATGTTGGCTGGGTTATCAATGCACAAAAAACTGAGGTTCTCTTACAACCTTATACCCAGTAACACTGGCCTGATACAATCTTCAATGCTGAAAACAAACCGCTAAAAATGGTAGACTCCTTCAACCTTGGTACCACCCTCGCTTCTGACTGCAGCATTGACAGCAAGATCCAAAGACGTATCTGCAATGCTTCTGCTAGCTATGGTAACTTAAACACCAGAGTCTTTTTCAATAAAGACCTCACCATCGGCATCAAAATCTATGTGTACTTGGTAGTCTGCCTCTCCATTCTTCTATATAGTTCAGAATCCTGGACTTTATACCGAGCACACATAAAAAGACTAGAAGCCTTCCATATGCGCTGTCTCCAACGGATACTTGGTATAACCTGGTGAGATCGCATTCCTCATGTCATGATTCTACAACATTGAGCCCATGATTGTTCAGTGACAACTATGGCGGATTGGCCATATCATCCAGATGCCCGATAATCACTTTCCAAGACAAGTGCTCTATGGAGAACTATCTGAAGGCCAGCACTCACTCGTGAGGCCAGAAAAAGCGATTCAAATACCACCTAAAATGCCATCCTCAAACAATGCAAGATACCCCCCAAGTCAGCTAGAAATCCTATCTTCTGATTGTGCAACATGGTGACATGGTGCTGCAATCTTCGAAACCAAGCGCAAAATATGCTGTCACAGAATACATATGCACACAGTCCCCTCCAACCTGTACCAATATGTGGGAGACGTTGCTCTTCGGAGTTCGGATTCCGAAGCCATCAAAGGAGCCACTAACGCAGCAACAATAAAAATCAACAAAGAGTTAATAGAAGCTGAACATCATCATCGTTTCAGGGGACAATCACAAGTAATCAAGGATTGGTCAAAATCCCCTAGTCAGATTAAGGTCATGATCGTGGGAACATGTCAATGTAAATAAAACACGCATGTTAGTGGCTGGTATATGAGCCGCTGGTATATGTGTACTTCCAAATAGCGGCTGGTATACCGGCCACCAGTGTTCAAAGGGTTAAGGGTTAAACTTAGTAGCACTCTCTTACCCATAAAAAGTGTATGTCATAGTAAGAGGGAAGTAATCGGTGTATTTGCAGTATTTAACTCCTTTACTTCATTGTGAAATTTTGTTGTCTCGACAGTGTTGACAACCAAATTTTGCTCTAATAATCAATTTTTCAGTACTCTTCAGTCTTTAAGAATTAATCCGGTGCATATAAAATAGTTCTTATATTAATTGCTTCTTGTTAATCATTGTCACTATCTTCGTTCAGTGGTGTCCTCTTTACTAGGTCAAAACTGATCTACTATTTAAACAACTAAATTTATAGTAGGATCCCTGTGGATTGTTCTGTATTTATTCAATTACTTAATTCTTTGTATCAGACCAAATCACCAAGCAGCATTCTGAAGAGAACTGTAACTAACTATTCACAAATTCTAATGCCTGTATAACTTCTTCAAATTTCAGGCTCTAGTTGCTGGCCTTTTGCTTCAGGATCTGAACATTCTCGTTAACAGGCAGAAGATTGCCATCTCGCCACCCTACAGTGTAAGATGCCAGAATGGCAAAATGTTTTTTTTTTTACCATCCATGGCTATGATTAATTTTCTCTCGTGATGCTGTTATGACTATTATCACCATTTGTTATTGTTATATAGCTCTTCTATTAATTACTAACTGCTCTCTATCTTTTGATTTATTTTTCTCACATTTATACATCAGAATCTATCCTTTTTAAAATGATTCTGCAAGTGATTTCTCTTAATCTAATTACACTATATAGACTGTTGGCATGAATTAAATGGAAACAATAATTTACAAATAGGATGAGAGAAATATTAACACTTTCATTAATATTAACATTTTTTACACACTGAGTATTATCTCTATTGAGTATTCCTTGAGCAGATTGCACTTAGCAAATTAGATGGAGAGTGTATGCTTGATTTTATTCTGAACATTTGTTTGCATACAATTTTTTGATTTGCCTATTCACAATGCTTTCCCCTTGATAGTGCTTTATCATTTGCTGCCTTGCTTGGTGTGGGATTATTTGCAGTTTGTCTTCACTGTCAAATCCAAACAGAGCAGTTTAAATTCTTCCTCCTTTATAATATCATTTTCCCTTGGTATATTGTTTGCTGGTTTATGGTAACTTGATTGTATTTATGTTGTGAATGTGATACATAAACTAATATTAAATAAATTAGCCATTTGTCGACCTGGACCCACCAATGTACCATAAGTCCCTAGGTTGAAAATTAATGAATTGAAATCAAGTGGTTGCTTTTTTTTCCTTTCATATCACCAACACAATTTGTTGAATTCTTTGCTCCAAATCTTTCACCTTTTCATAAAAGATAATTGGAAATATTCTATTCTCAGGGTGACCAGGCAAGGTGGAGGGCAGCTTTTAATATATCACAAAGAGCATGGTGGTCTGTGTTAAAAGCTTCTTTTTTTTTTTTTTTTTTTTTTTTTTTTTTTTTTTTAAAGTTGGTATACATGTTGAATTAAATTAAGTATAAATATGATTAGTATATTTGTAATGAAAAATGAGTTGCTAATTTTAGAGATTTAAATATTTGAATACATAGACTGATTAAAACTTTTAAATGTTTCTTCATAAACCTTTTTTAAAACAATTTTTATTTCAGTAAAAAAGAGTGTTACTAAAACAGTGATAAAAAATCTTTCCTAAAATACCTTTTTTTTTTTCTCCTCTTCAGTAAAATGAAAATACCTTTTCTTTTTTTTCTTCTAATAACAGTATCCTTGTATTTTTTTTTCTTTCTGAGATTGAATGTACACTCAGCAAGACAGTAGATTGACATTACTAATCCATTTTAATGATTAATATTCAATGGCTTCTCTATCAGATTTTTAAAAAACATTATTTCATTTTTACTGCCTATGAAACAAAAATGGTTACTAGGATATCTGGAAACAAACAAATAAATTTAAAAAAACAGTAAAGTAAAATTTAATTTAAAATTTGTCCTGTTATATTAGTTTTGTTAATTTTTTTTTTACATAGTCCGTTGAATTCAAGTCACTGCAGCAAGAATACAAAAGAAAAAACATTGCTGGTACTTTTATATTGTTATATTGAAACATCGATCGATTAGTATCAGCTGTAAGTCATTTGTATTTTATTATGGAAATATGAAGTAGTATTCTTACATTCTAAATTCTCCGATACTTTCTTTTCCAGCTCTAATGTCTTTCATGTCTCACTTTTTCACCCCACTTTTACTTTGCATCTCACATTCTTTTTTTTCTTCTTCTCAGATATCCTCTCATATTTTTTCACATGTATCTATCTCTATCATGTAAATTGGTTTTCTTCCAGGTTGCTATTGCATCACATATTTCTTATTTCCTCACCTGTTTTGCACTCTTTGTTAATCACTGCTACTCACAACACTGGTTTATTGCTGGGTTAAGGTCATTCATGTGTTCTGACATTTATATGTATCCATCTATGCATCCGGACTTTGCCCAACCCTAACCGTTCATAGTAGAAACTTGAAATTTTGCACACACACTCCCCTCAATGAGTAGGGAAAATCTTTTTTTTAAATTCCCCTCCTAAATAGGTTTTTAGAGGGGGGGATCAATATGCAATGTAAGTTTATGCTAAACTGATCACGAGTTCATACCCACTTGTTTTTTTGAAAATTCAGACCTTTTTTAGTGATCACAGCCCAACTTTTTAATTGATCATCCCCAACACAGCATATATGGGTGGCAGTGATTCATAATTTCCATCGGCATGCTAGTTTCCTCTATCTTTCTCACATCTCCAATTTCTCGTTTATCTTTTGAATAATAGAATTTGTACCCTTTGAAATTAGAATTTTACTTTTTGATAATGTGTAGTGATAATAAAACTTACTAATTCAACACTTAAGATCACAGGGCCTTTTAGTCCAAGTTCTAACACTGTTACATTTGTAATTGCTAACCAATTGTCAAGTAGTACTACTACTAACCAACCTTTTAAATTCTGTTTTTGGACATAGGCCTTTCCCAAGGTCTGCCAAGTTTTTTTCGCTCCCGAGTGTCAGTGCCAAAACAATCTGAACTTATCCAAATAATCACGCTATCTTATTTTTTGCCACCCAGAATTTTGCTTATGATCTTGAAGGATCCATGTTGTGAGTCACGATGTCCAGTGGTTGTCTGATATTCTTGCAACATGGCCTGTCCATTGCCATTTAAGTTTGCTAATCGTTTCTCTGACACCCGTTTGCTCTCTATTGCAGTGTTTTGCGATCTCACCACATGATGTCTAACATGATTTTTTGATTTTTTTATCCTGTGTATGTTGCATGGTTCTTAGTTTGAGAGTCAATTTCTTGGTTAAGTTCTATGTTTCAGCTTCATAGGTGACTGTTGGTAGGATGCATCGGTTGTAGACCCTTCTTTTTAAGACCAATGAGATCTTGTTCATGAAGCTTGAACTTGCTCTGCCAAAAGCTTGCCAACCTAGGGTGATTCTTTGCTTGATTTCTTCTTCTTTTTAGGATTCCATGAGATTCATTGTCCCAGGTAGATCTACTTTCTTCTTCTTTTGTCAAGTAGTAGGAAAAGATAATGAAAGTTTCGCTTTTGATCTTCTCCTAGTTTAATTTTCTATTCATTGTTATTTATTTAATTGCTTAAATTGAACCTACTTCTATTAAATATTTCCTCCAGTAAGCTGATTCAATAATATATGGATTGAAATAACTTGGGTCATCATCAAATCTTGTTAATTTCTGCCACACAAATATACCTTTTATGTAGCAGATAAAGACTGTAAAAGTAGGGCTGCTAATTAAATCTATTTAATTCTGTTGATTTGAATCCTGTATATTAGCACAATTAGGCTATTTTCTTTATGCAAATTTTATTCTCTAACAAGGACCAAAGCGAAAGTCAATTTATTTTTATTAGCTTTCTCGAATCGCTAATCCAAACAACTTCAAACTCGACACTGCACTGCCTTGTGTACTGACTAATATATCTGGCAAGTGTCAACTTTGTACGATGACCCGTTGTCGAGTAATCCTGGTGCATATACACTGACAGATTTCTTCAATTGTAGTTAGATATGGAAAAGTTTTAAATACTGGAATCATTATAATGTAGACACATAAGGCATTCTCAAGTAAATAATCATATAAGCGGTTAAGTAAATTAGTTCCAAAATAGATGACATATCTCTCTCGCTTTCTCTCTTCAGGCTACAAAAATGCTACCTGCAAGTTTTCAGTACAGTTGAAAACATTATGCAGGGAAGAGGCCCTCTTTTGTGCACTTTAAAAAAAAAAATTGTAAAATCTTTTAAAATATTTTTTTTTTTCTTCTTTTTCTTTGCAGATCAAGAATCAGTTTTATTTAATTTTTTTTTTTTATTGAAGGAAAGGTTCATTAGTTTAATTGAAAAAGAAACATCAAATTTCAAGATGAAAATAGTGAATCAGCAATCACAAAATTGTTGGCATTATCTTCTGAATAGTTTTTGACTAGTACCAGTTTCTTGGCTTTTGTCGGGGAGCAAAGTGTAGTATCTATCCAAACAATTACACGCAAAACAATTTCTGTCAGGAGATACTCAAGAGTTGAAAGCCTCTGATTTGCATGTTTTAAAGATAACCCATCAACAAAGTATAACATCTGTTGACCACCTTCTTGAATCCAGGGGAGTTTATAATCAATGATTCATCTCTTCAATGAGTAATTTGATTCTGGCAGTATTTATTTTCTTTTTTTTAGAAACTCTGTTTAACCATTATATAGGAATTGATGTACCATTTAAAAACACTTTGTCTAGAATTACAAAGGTGATGATTATCGATGTTCAATTTTAAATGAATTACCAAGTGACCTTTTTTATTTAAAAAAAAAAGATTTTTTAAACAAAAATCTACTGAAGTCTTACAGATAAAACTTCATTAACAAATGACCTGGCATTCTTTAGCCACTATCATTACATTTTCTGACAGAAAATGAATTTTAGGCACTAGATAGAGATTGTTTAGCCAAACCTCATAAATAGGGCCCATTTGTCATGTACATCTCAAATTCACAAGTATCTCCTTGTTCAACATTCAGTTCATAGACTTGACAATAATATTTATAAAAAAACCTTCTCTTTCTATATGCAAATCACAAAAGAAAACAATTAAATCGAGTCCGATTTTTCATCTCTTCTGAAACTCAAATCAATCTTTTAAAGGGATAAAAGTGTTAGGTACATATTCTAAATTCAGATGAAGAGTTCAGGGGAATCTATAGGTATATGTACCTCAAAAGATACAAAGACACTTATTGCTCTATAATTTTTTGAAAATATTCACAAGATTTATCTCTTTCTGGAAAACTGCTAACAAAAGAGCTCTTCACAGGTTCCAGGGCCCCCTGTCAAAAGAGCTCTTCACAGGTTCCAGGGCCCCCTGTCAAAAGAGCTCTTCACAGGTTCCAGGCTCCCCTGTCAGACAGGGATACAAACAAACATTATCCACGGTTGATGTCTTTGAATAGCCATATACCATATCTTTGTACATACTTGCTCTTAAAATGTGTTGTTTTTCAGTTAAACATCAGCTTCTTTATTTTCATGTAATATTTCAAATTCTCATTCTATCAAACCCAGATCACCTACAAACAATGCTTTCTCTTTGGATGCTCTCAAGAAATGAAAACGAATGAGATAGACAAGAAGGGGAAAAAAATATAGGCATACATATTTACAAGGGTTGATCAATAAGTCTGTATGTAGCCTGACACAGTTATTTGTTGTATTTTGATCTGAAAATTTTACTGTATAATGTTTGATCTATATGATTAATATTCACCACTTGCATTGACAAGGAAGATTATTTTGAAAAAATATTTGTTGTGTAAAGTAAATGCTATTTGTTTGAGTTATTTATTTATTAGTTAGTCCCCGTGAAAACTTCAGTGGAAGAGTCCATTATTTCAAAGAGTTGGTAAGAGATATATTTATCAGCAACGTTGTTGCCTTTAATTTGGTAAGTCCATTGTTATGGACAGAGAAACAGAAAAATCACGCTGCTTATTATAAGTAGACTAGTTTACCTGTGTCATCAAAAATGATGGCATATATCAGTGGAGGCGCTAGGTCCGACTGAGCTCCCCTGCAAATTGTTAAATTTGCCCCCCTCACAAGAGTAAAAGGTTTAAACGGTAGGTCTGATTGCGCCCCAAGAGCCTGCACACCTCCTTTGCAGCATCTGTGGGCCCCACATGCATTTTATAAATCTAGATAGAGATTTGCATTGCAGTGAGCTTGGAGAATAGTATTCTGTTGACCACAAACAGATTTTTTTTTTTTTTAAACTTTTTATATTTTTATTTTTTAAATTGAGCATTTGTATTACGTCATCACAATATGGAATTCTATTTAACTATGTCAGTTGCATAACCTAAGACATCTGCACATTGCTAAGTATTATGTGTGGATTTGCCTCTATTGGCTTTTATCTTAACATTTCTTGGATGTGAGAGGCAAGATGAAGATGTCCCAATGATAATCTCGGCCAATCCCTGAAAGATGTGAGATTAATGAATATTTCTTCAGTTCTCTTTCTAATTCTCTGCTCCTCCCAAAGAAGGCCATTCTGAATAGATAAGTTAAAACACTTGCTAGAAAGGTATTTGTTAGCTAGCGATTTAATTATAGTGACTAATTGGATTCATTCATTTCCTTTTTTTTTATTATTTCTAATCATCTTGTCATTTGACCTGAATATGTCAAACATTCAAAATTAATTGGAAGTTTTTCTTGCTCACTAAATAAACATGTGCTGTAATAAGAAATTTCTGTGTCCATGTTTCATATCTATACTAGCATAGCACTTGTCAAAAATGACAGAATTATTTACATATGGATCGGCACTTCTGCCTAAGATCAGAGTATCTGTGCGCTCTTCCCAGGATCAAAGTGTATCTATGCGCTCTGCCTAGGATCAAAATGTTGCTCCTCCTGTCCTGGCTCAAAGTGTAGTATCTGTGTGCTCATTGAAAAGTGTTACCCACAAAAGAATATATATATGGATACACATTGCAATGCATAATTTATCATCGGCACAAGTGGGTGTCGTGACCTACAAGGACACTCTTTCAAAGGAAATGACATTCATTTACAGAGCATACTCCAAAAATGGCAAAGAATTATAGACATTTTAAAGTGTTTAACCTTTTGAAACAAAACAACCTCTCTAATATATAATGATGATTTGATAATTCACTTCAGTAGGACATTAATGATTCACAGATGTCAACCTGTCATTCCAAACAAAATAAGTTTACTCTTGCAAGCTTTTAGTAAAATATAAAGCCAATTCTTTTATATAGATATTAAGTGAAGTATCTAGAATAGTCCATTACAAATTTTTATTAAATTCTCAATTTAAATCTCGTAAATTTTAGAGAAAAAAAATAGGGTGTCCGTTTACAGATAAAAAAAGTTATAAATTATATTAGGTAATTGAGATATATGCATGTGTGTGTATAAATGATTTTCAATATTATTCTGGATTGATTATTTGAGAAAACAATCACATTGTTTTTTGAAAATGGAAACATCCTACTAGCAAATCATCTCTTCATTAACCCCCCCCCCCTAACCCCATATCTCATGCTGTTCTGTCAAGTAATTTTTGTTTGTATAAAAGGTAGACTGAAACACCTATTTATTCTGCAGAATCTAGAAAAGGCTGCTTTGTGTACAGGCATCAACTATTATTTCTCAGTAGGTATTTGCTTAATTCCGACCCTCACTGGATACTTTCTTGTACAGAATGGCAGTATGGATTGCTAATTTTTTTATAACCCAGTCTATATGGGTGTTTATATAATTGTGTGTGTGTGTGTGTGTGTGTGTGTGTGTGTGTGTGTGTTTGTTTGGTCACTGCTCAGTTGTTTTATTGTTGGCTTATATGGGTCATTCTAGCGAAATTCAACAGGGGTCAGTAGTGAAGGTTCTCGGATTTTCTTCAAATTTTCACCATTTGTTAGTATCCATGGGAGGAGTAAACCCTGAAAACTTCAGCTCCATAGCTGTTACCAATCAGATTTTATGGCCATTTAAAATTTTAGACAATTTCCAAAACTTTGAAAATATTGAGTTTCCCTCATTTCTAGAGGTCCATCATTCCAATTAGGTTTTAAATCATCTCTTGGGAAGTATGTTTCTTTAATCCCCACCACCTGAAGTCCCTCAGACACTAAAGACCAATTCTTTTCACTTAGCCAATGTAGGAAAAATGCCAACCAAAAATTGAAGAAAATCGCAAAAATACATGCTTCGGGGCTATTTTTGAGAAAATTCAAAGTTTAGGTGGCTATTACTCAATAACAACAGTTGGTGAGCATCCCATATTCTCTAATCTTACACTAAGGCCTGGAATCGTTACAGAACACATGAATTCAGTTACTCAAAAACCTGTTTACTTGTGCAACAGGAAGTCAAAAACGGGAAAAGCAAAGATTCTGTTTTTTTTCAATTTTTGAACCTGAATAGCTTCTTATTACTAAGTTGAAACTATATAAAACTATATATTCTGAAAGTACACCTAGTGGTGAGACTAGAAAATGTAGATATAACTCATATAAAACCTATCTATAACTCAATTTGCATCAAATGGAAATTTCCGTTTTTGGGGGTACTTCAGAGCCACGGAAATCAATGTGCGACAATTAGGAAAACTTTAAAACCTGAAAATCCTTTGACATTGACCTCTTGACTATACAAAAACACCAGTGTAATTGGCAAATGGAACCTAATACTTTCACAACACTTTTATAGATTCAGGGTGTCAAAAAGTAGAAAGATTCCACTAGCCGCATATTGATAGTTGATTGGGACTATAATAAAAGTTTTCTTAGACTGTAGAACTGAAGAAAAATTAACAAAACTTGTAAAATTTTCAAAATTTTGGAAATTGCCTAAAACTTTAAATTGCAATTCTGACATGCCAAAGAAGCCATTAAGTGCTTCCTTTAAGAGAAAAGGTGAAAGTTCTTGACTTAATAAGAAAAAATAATTGTATGCTGAGGTTGCTAAGATCTACGGTAAGAACAAATCTTTTATCCGTCAGATAACTTATATTACAGTATATATTGTTATAATTGTTTTATTTTATTATTAGTTATTGTTGTTAATCTCTAAATGAAACTTTATCAGTGGTATTAATGGGGGGGGGGATAACATGGTATATATACGGTTTAGTATTATCCGCAGTTTCAGCATCCCCTGGGGATCTTGGAAGATATCCCCCCTCCTTCCCCTGTGGATAAGGGAGCACTACTGTATATAATTGCGAGTCTTTTATTGTGGGATGAAATAGACAAAGCTTCAACCAAATTCAAAATTAACAAAAACTAAGCTTTTTAGAGTAAGAGTTTTATGGCTACAGAGAAACTACTTTGCCATGACCAAAACATGCTGGACCCTGATAATAAGAATATTTACTATGTAATACTTCCACAGAACCGCATCATCTTTTAACCTAATGTTTATCTTTTTTTTTTTTTTTTCTCTCAGAAAAACTTTCTCAGTTAAATTTATTGTTATTTGAAGGTGTAGGGATAAAGAATACTGCAGGTGTCCCCTCAATATAACGCGGTTCATTATAGCATGGTTCATGATATAAGGCGGATGGGTGGTGGACCCAAACATTTTTACCTATATTATCACCTTCTCATCTAGAAAACTAGAAATAAAACTGAATTTCCCTTTGAATCCACAAGCCTGAAATTTTGTGCTGCACGCTATTTTTCTACACTGTAAGCCCATTTGATGACAGACGTGACACAACAGCCATAGGACATAGACCTTCCCCAAGATTCGCCAGACTATAACTATGATTTTTAGAAAAAATCCTGTTCCAATGCTACATTATAAATGCAGGTCATGTAGCCTCCTTTCAAAAATGCTAGTTCTTTAAGTTACTGATAATAATGTGGTTAGATTGTATAGTAGTATAGTAGCCAAGTTCTGTCTACTAAGAGCTTGAGTAAATCATTCAATCCAACTACTATAATTCACCAAATATTTGTTAGTATGTGACAGCGTAACTCAGAAACCACACAATATATTCTCATGAAATATTGTGTGTGTACTAATGGGACCCCCTAGGCATAGCTTTTGAAAATTCCCAAAGAAAACAATTGTGTGAGGTCTGCATTTGCACTCTTCCCAATAATAATGATCTGATTTCCATCTATCTATATAATACTAAAAGTTTGATTGTATTCATCTGTATGTGACCTAAGTAGCCGAAACCAGCACATTGTAGCCAGAGGTTTTGAATTAATTTCAGCTATTTTTTTCAAAAAAGCTATTTATTTGAATATCAATTGACTATTGCACATACTAGGTACTTAGTTACCATCAATTTGAAAAAAACTTTGGTAAAGATCTACATCTGTTAACCAAGTCGAAAAAAAA
>VCCN01005562.1:3245837-3272472 GCA_006491835.1 Architeuthis dux
AATATACTGAATACATACAGATATACAACCAACAATTCTTTAAAAACCGTTTTCTCGTGTACAGGCAACTCACTTTCATTTTGTGCAGCCTCATTTGAATTTGACTCAGATTCTAAACACTCTCCTCTCAGATTAAAATTATCATTCGGGAGTAAAATGTATTCAAGAATATTTTACAAGAATGCATTCCAACTTCACCATCAATAATGTCGCTGAATGTGGGCTGAAAGTTTACCTCTCATCTAAGATTTTTATCAAAAATCTAAACCAATTTAATAAATCTAACACTTTTTATAAAATGCATGAGAATTTTCCTTTCGTTCGCGTGAGAATGTATTAAAATGCGTGTGTCTCTCACAGAATGCGTGAGACTTGGAAGTTCTGCCATGTCAGTCCAGTCACCTTTGCCTCACTCTCAACTGATCTTCTCCAGGTCCGCTTTGACCGCCCAACTCTTCTGTTTTATCCTGGTTTTTGTCTTTGTTGTTAAAAGGGTGATCGGTGAACTGGCTTTCTGAGTTGCTAGCCCCCACGCCCAATTCTTTACCCGGGCTTGGGACTCGCAAGATGGACCAAAAGGAACATCTTGGTGGAGTTTGACATCTTATGGCCTATTTTATCATTTGCTCCAAATATACTGACTTAAATAACTATTTCCGTATAGAGCAAATCCTTAACAATTTTAAATATTATCTTTCTTTTTTTAAATCTAAAATACTACTCGTTCAAAATGCATATGCTAAATAAAAATTGGAACATTAGATCTGCTCCTGGTTGCAAACGGACATCTGTTCCAAAAAAAAGAATTGCATTTTCGTTTTAAATTTCTTTATATGAATCCATCTGAAATTTTTTTTTGTCTTGACCCCCCCCCCCAATCTCTTCTTTCTTTCTAGCTAACCAGAACAATTCTGATTGGATCTTTGAGATAAATCTGACAGAAAATTGTAAAAATGGAAGATATCTTGTGTTCAGAGTTCAAATGATGACAATTATGATGATGCTGATGATGACAAAGCAGAAAGCAAGAGTCCAGAAAATCCATTTGTATCTGGATTTCTCTAATAGAAAAGATACTTTAATTGTTTAAAAACTCATTCATATTAAGGGCAGAGCGCTGATGCGCTTGCCTGATTTAAAGTGTTGCAGTGAAGCTTTTTTTTTTTTTTTTTTTTTTTTTTTTTTTTTTTGCTTTTTTAAAAAATATTTTTACTTACTTATTCCTTGTCTTGTATATATTCTAAAAATGTCTATCTGTACATAATAAAAATGACAATAAAATTGACTCTTTCAATTGCACTTTGGTTAATATCTTTTTTGTTTTCTTCTATTATTTGCAATGGTCAAAATGTTTTGTTTAAATCATTACTCAAAATTTGCCTATGTTGGCAACTTAGTATAGCAGAAAAAAGGAGGTGAAATGTGTGATCAAGTTCTAACATTTTCTCAAATGTACTTAGACATGGTTCTTATATGCATATATGTCACACATAGTACCAGTCATCAGCCCCTCTCACTTCCTACCCTCTTATTAAACTACCTTTCTTTTCTCCCCCTCTCCCTTCCTACCCTCTTACTAAACTACCTAACTTTCTTTTCTTCCCATTATCTTCCTACCATGTCTGTCACACTTATAGTATCAGTAGTAGCCATCAGCCAAGACTTGTATACTTATGATAACCGTCAGCAAATGATCCTAGTGTACCATGATGCATCCATGTGTTGCACCGCCAAGATACCGTTGTGGAAACTCTGGCACTTGACGAGACTGAAAAATGGGAAATCTCAAAAGATAACGAGGCAATGTGAAAAATAGGTGTTTTTAATAATTCGATTTATTTTCAGTTTTTAGAAACTGTCCGATAAAATGAGAAGAACAAAGCGAACCACTATTTCCTACATCTACCCCTCGCACCCCCCCATCCCATCTTCATTGTACTGTGGTCAACTCCTACTGATCATAGTAGTCCCAACGCCTGGGCCTAGACATTCCAGGTCTGTCCTGTCCGGCTTCGTTCTGCCAACTGATTTCCCTCCAAAATCCCAAAGACATCCCCTTTCCTCAGTTGAGCCAATACCCCAATCCCCTGGTGACCTATTTAAACTCAAAGTTTTTCTGAGACACTTTTTTCTTTCTATACTATCATGCAACAAAGGCTTTATCTGTTACATGCCCTCCCCTCTGCTACACTAGACTAGTATAACTAAAGTGATCCAGTTACTTAACAAGCTGATGAGAAATTTCTTTGTTCTCGGTCTTCTGACTCTGGCAGTGAATCAGATAGACAAGACAATTCATAGACGGTGATGAAGGCAGTAATAGCAATGATTGTCTTGGATTGACTGACTAAAATTTTCAAAAAGGACTCTTGCCGGTGGGTTTAAAAAAAAAAAATGTTTCCTGATCATAAGTAATTAAATGATTCTGACTTATTTTTTTAATTTAAAAAATCTTTTTTTTTCAATATTAAATGAAGTATTATAACCCATTGTACCAATTTTGAATACTATTTACCTTCATCTTCATGATAAAAATGAATACTATGGGATTCTGATTATGACATTATATACATGAGTGGCTGCGTATAAGTGCCCAACGAACCATTTTTAAAAAGTTGATATTTTCGTTATTTTTAAAGCTACAATGCTCAGTTTTTTATATTTTATTTGGAAATTTGAACATTCTATGAATCATAATGCAGAGTGTTCAAGCTTCAAAACTGAGAAAAAACGAGCATTGTAGCTCTAAAAATAACAAAAATATCAACTTTTAAAAAATGATTCGTTGGGCACTTATCATGGGTAGCCACTCATATATCTATTAGCTATCATTATAGAAAAAATTATTTAATAAGCAAATATTTAACATTTCATACTTTAGATCAGATGGGTAATTCAACTTTACCATATAAACACATAGAATATAAAAAGGTCCCAATAGTTTATATACTTCTATAAATTCTATCAGTTACATTTTGCCATATTGCAATTAGCACCAACAGTTATTTCACTGAGATGTGTAGGCCAAAATAGCATCATTGGAAAGAAGGTATTAGTCACAGTGTGCAGAAGACAAGGTGTGAATTTCAAAAAGGGGGATGTTACGTAACTAATGTTGTTTGGCGCTTGACTGGTAAAGTAGCGAAAACGTTAAAGTCCTTTGGCGCTGAACATGTTAAATATTGTATTTCTATTGTAATTATTATAATTATAATAATTCATTCAATAATGAGAATAAATTAAAGATCATGTTAAATATTGTTTAGTTCTGTATGGTAGCACAAAGACAAATAGTAAATGATTTATTAATTCATTTAAAAACTTTTTTTTATAGTGGATGAATAAATTGTTAGTCTATGAATCATTTGATCAAATTTTTATATAGTAAGAAAATATGCCCATTCAAAAATGTCACTGTAACTTAAGTAACTAAGTATTTGGAAAATAAATTCCTTAATTTACTTATTTAATTATAGAAGGTGCAGCATCTTAATACAATAAAAATAAATATAACATATACCAGGTACTACCCCCAAAATTGGAAAATTTGACAATAAAAAAAAAGAAATTAACCCAACACCCAGTTCCCACCATCTTCTTAAAAGTAGTCTCCTTGTATTACATTTGGGCTGAACATGCTGTTTAAATTCTCCAAGCCTTTAAGTAGCATTTTGTATAACAAAAAAAAAAGTGAGTGAGTTTATAAGTGTAAATCAGCTTCTGCTGATCCATGAAGTCTTTGTGGCTGATTGGTAAAAGCACTTAGGCGTAAACTAGACTCCCTCTAGCAATGAGGGTGTGGGTTCGATTCTCACCAAAGGCTTACTCTTTATTTCCGATTGCACTGTTATTCGTTGCCATAGAAACAGCGGCATTTTGTATAACAGAATTAATAAGTTGTATAAAAACAGCTAAAATTAGGATGAAGTTAAAAACTAGTCAAATTTAATAAAAAGTGGTGCATTACAATACTTCATCCAATAATAATAAAGATTGATTTATAAAAAAGACTACTAGGTCTCATATGTAAAACAACATAAATACGCCACAGAGAATCGGTTGTAGGGAGTGAATTTATAAGTGTAAATCAGCTTCTGCTAATCTATGAAGTCTTTGTGGCCGATTGGTAAAGGCACTTTGATTTTTTTTAAAAAGAAGTTATTTGATGAAAATTAGTTACACACAAATTCATAGTTTAATCCTGTTTGTAACATTAACTTTTTCAAAACCAGCTAACCAACAAAATTTTTAGTACCAAAAATAATTTTAGACATTTTATAGATCATGTAAAAGCAGTGATGCTACTTTATGATAATTTAAAACATTTATATCAGAAAAAGATTATATTCTTTGTCCAGTCTTTTAGACTTGTTTAAAGCGAGGTATGGAATTTAGTTTTCTATGTAAAATATATATTAAATATAATTTGAATTTTAAAGGTGCATGTGTATAAATGCTTTTGCATTAATATATATATCCATAGATGTAAACTTATTTTCTATTGTCGTTATAAAATGTATGTCTTTTGTTAAGGTGCAAGATAGCATGGTGGTTACCATAGAATCGGCACACTGAGTTTGAAATTCAACTGAAGTTGGTTATATTCACTTCACACTAATGCCCTTGGGAAAGGCATGAAGCCAACTCTCCTTGTGCTCTGTTTCATCACCAGATATCTTGACAAAATGTTTTGTCACTGGCATACACTAATGGTTGACAGAGAAAGCATGCATAAGTGAGCAGTTGGGCAAACCACTCTCCTGTAACTACCTCATCTACTTAAGCAGTAAAGTTGCAGCAAAAAGCTCTTATTCCCATTGTCATCCTTGACAGATGACAATAATATAAGATGAGCCATAACCCCTATCTACTAATTTTTGTATTCAACTCAACAGATTTTGATTTGTGTGTGTGTATATAACCATAAAAAGGATGGTATAAAAACTTAAAATTATCAACTTATCTTTATGATATACCAACTTTTGTTCAAGACAATCTAATCTCTTATTCCCATCTTTGTTGTTGAAACAACGTTTCAACCGATTCATTCTACAGCCCTCTTCAGGTGTTATTTTTATGAATATTCAAGTGTTTGTGTATTCCTGTAAGCTCCTTGTGGAGCATAATGCTGCGACCACTCTGCTGTGGTTTCAGTACCAAATAGGTTTTTACAGGGTTGTTGCTAGCCCCATGCCCTACCCTCTTCCCTTATCCGGACTTGGGACCAGCTATGGTGATTGCCAAGCTGTAGGTATTTTCTGTTAGTGTAACCTCTTAGATAGACTGCCTTACAAGGCTAAAGGCTCCAACTGCCCTACTATTTACCCATAGCTGGGGGGATTCATGCCTTTCCCAAGGGCATTAGTGCAAAGTGAACATAAACAGCCAGTGCCAGTAACTGTTACACAACTCTACACCTCAAGTGTAAACAGCAAATATTACCTTTAGATTTCAATAGATTCAAATTTACTAGATTTGCCATTTGATATTAAAGACATTTTTTTTAAAATTAGTAAATATGAATTAACCTTCAAAGGAAGAATTTTTATTTTTCAATTCTCTGAGGCCACCAGTGGTTATAGCTGTTTGGTTATTTCACTTATCCAATTATTCAATTTAACCAATTATTCAATTGAGGAAAGATTGAAAAGTAAGTTTGGATAGATCAGATGAATACCATGACTTCAAAATGTTGGTCAGTGAAGTTATTTGATATTTATATCACAACCGCAAAAAGCCTGCCATGAAAAATATTTTAAAATTCTATAATGCAATAACATTCAAACGCTGATGCCTAAAATCTCCACCAATTTGAGCATTTAGCTGTCAACTATAAGCCTAAATTCTATGCATTTATTTATGACAAGAACAAAGCCTTCTAAAATATACCTAAATTCTATGAATTTATGACAATAACAAAACCTGCCAGAATATGCCTAAATTCTATGAATTCATGACAAGGACAAAACCTGCTGAAATATGTCTAAATTCTATGAATTTATGACAAAACCTGCTAAATATACTTAAATTCTATGAAGTTATGATAAGGACAAAACCTGCGAAAATTAAGTAATTATAATGTCTGTCTTCAGGCATTTGCTGAAATGACATTAGTCAACTTAATGATGCAATGCAATGCCCAAGATGGTAAATTATTCCACTTAATTTGATCAAGAATTTCAATAGTTATTATCTAGGACGACTCCAACTAAATGGTTGCATTGATTAAAAATTCATTATTGGATGACATCTGTCAAGATACGTGTTTATCATTTTTTAAGTAATGCAGCTCTAAAAATGTATTTGTCATTGATAAAGACCTCAGCTTAGGAATGACAAAAGAGCCGGTATCCTGTTTAACAACCCAGATTGTCATATTTTTCTACAGTATCCATTCACGTTAATAGTATCTCTGATGATCATCGTCCTCTACAACCAGGGGCATAGCTGAGGTGGGGGTGCGATTTTAAATCAATGATGGGGGGGCCTCCAAAAGCTTTATGAATAGTTGTTCACCTACTACTGCATTTCTACTAACCTTATACAATGACAAATCTTACTAAATGTCGGAGGGGGCCCATCAAGGAGCCAAGCCCCCTGCCCGAGCCCTCAAATCTCTAGCTACGTCACTGCCTTTGATAATTTTTGTTTTATATCCGCTACTAGTCTTGTAAACATAGCAGGTTATGGCCCATCACCCCCCACCCCCCATGTCTCTTTACTTGGGGAAGAGAGGCCTAGGAGAGTGGACAGATGGACGAATGTAGTTGGATTACCGTCCTGTGACACCTCAAGCACAAGCAGAAGATTAAAAACAAAAAAAATTAGCCTAGTATATAATTTAAGGGAAATAATTTTCTTGTTTTTTAAAGGTCTGTTTACTCAACAAGCTCACGGACCCCAGACTTTTGAAAGTTCTGCCCACGGAGCCCCAGTAATACCTTTGTGGTTGGGAACCACTGTACTAAATGTTGGAGGGAAGGCTGGCTCAGGGAGCCAAGCCCCCTGGGCCCCCAAATCTCGAGCTAAGTCCCTGTCTACAACTTCCTGTTTTAAGATTAGACTTTGTATTTCCTTTGATTTCTTATGATTATTTACCATCCGAAAATAGTTGGATAACATACTAGTTAAAATAAGGCTTACGGCAGTGGTTTTGAAACTGTGGTGTGTGGACCCCTGGGGGTCCGACAAATAATCCTTGGGGGTCTGCAGCAGTGTTCCCTCTGAAACTGACATTGGCAGAGAAACATCATCGTACAGCTATCGTAAAACATAATTATTGTACACAGATTTGTACCATATATCAGAATTCGAATAAATGTCATCCAATGTCAAAAGTTGCTTGTTACTGTAGTTCATTAAGTACAGTCTAAAAACTAAATGCCATAATATTTCCTTTATAAAAAGGGGTCCTTGAGTTTTCAAAGTTTTGAAACCACTGGACTCAGCTATCACCTCTTTCTTTTGCCTCTGAAATACATTTCTTTTGCACCATTATGGATGAAACCTTGTGGCCACCAGTCCAGTGCTTTACAGCCCAGATGGTATTTTCATGTCATTAATCAATGAATTGTCTTAACAAGCACAAATTAACTGTTTAAAGCAGAGGACATTTAATAAGTTTATCATGCGAAAATTCTTATTTGTAAACTTCTTACTAATTAGCGGATTGCATTGATGGTTGGCAGAAATGGGCTTGGCCTCTATAAATTCTTTAATTAGAAACTCCAAATTTGATTTCCAAGAATCTTAAACATTGGTTGATATTAATTGGCCAAAGGGAGGTGTGGAGTGGCAGGGGTGGATCCAGCCTGTTGAGGTGACCATCTTCCAATTTTGAAAATGATGTATCCAAGATTGGCTAAAATTGTGTTTATGGGGATATCAGATACTGAAATTAAGATAAATAGGGTATTGAAGGTTGTTATATGTTGAGATGAAAAGATTTAAAAATTGGAAGATGCTCAGAAAACAGTCTAAATAAATTCTGAGGGTCATCCAGAAGACCCCCTGGATCTGGCCTGGGGTGGCACGGAAAACGGAATTGTCAATGCAAGTTTGAGTTTTGACCAAGGCTGCTTGTGTTCACTTTGTACTAATGCCCATGGAAAAGCATGAATCCACTTCTCCCTCTAGCTATCAGTAAATAGTAGGGCAGTTGGAGCTCTTTAGCCCTGTAAGGCAATCCAACAAGCTTGGGTAAAGGAGGAGGGTTGGGTGTGGCGTTAGCAGCTCCACATTGTAAAAAAAAGCTACTTGCTACTGAAACCATGGAGAGACAAACGGGACACCTCCCCCCCTCACCTGGTGAGGGGGGGGTTGAAATTTTGAACCTTATAGTCAATAATGGATAATAACTTAATATACCAATATAGAATGTGTCCAGTCGTTTTGTCGAATGACCTATCACTGACACACAGTCATCCGACAGAAGTTTCATCCTGTGGATGAATCGGAGACAACCTGTTTGATGAACTTTGATCACTTTTGCCAACTTGGCTATTTACCATCAGAGCTTTTTTTTACCATACAAAGCTTAAAAAACAAAAAAAACAGTGAAATTTCTGAAAGATACATCTTAAAAAACAACATTGGAATAACAGGATGATAAAAACATTATTAGATTATAAAATGAATTTTTGCGACTGATCAGAAAAATAATCTAGCAGACATCGACACCCTATTTTAAAAACGTAATTAAACTTGAAAAAGATTAGTTCTTGAGTTTTTTCTTGGCTTTGCTAGTAAGAAAAAAGGCCAAATTTCCATCAAGAGAAACGGAAAACAGAAATCAAATTTTCATTATTTATTAAGTAGAATATTGCAATGTTTCAAAGTCATTTTTTGTTTACTTTCAGATTCTCGGTCGTTTCTTTGAACAAAACTTTTATATGCAAGTCTTTTTTCATCAGGTGTCGATTTTCTGCCGAAAAAATAAAAAGATGGTATTATTCTTCACTGGTAATGGTTGCCACAAAGATATATTGCCCCCCCCCCTCCAAAAAAAAAGTGGCAGTGGACGCCCATGGTTATGGCCCTATGCTCCACAAGGAGTCTACAGGAATAAACAAACATTAACAATTGGCCAGAGGTCGTAAATTCAATAAAAGATATCTTTCCCTTGCATTCCTTTCTTTTTCCAGTATAGATTGGTAGGTAAATTGTTTTTCAAACAAAGATCTTGAATGAGGACCAGCTTAGCAAAAACTGATCCCTCTATGGTAGCCCAGTTGTTACACACTGGACCAAAGATGTTGAGGTTTCATCCTTCATGTTGAAAAAAGAAATCAAACTGATTTCAAACAAGTGCACAGAGGTGTTGGCAATCGCAACCAGAAAATTTGGGGAGTGGTTTTCCTATAGTAATTCACTCATGGATCCATTAATAGTCTGTCTGTACTTACAGTGTGTAAAAGTATTTCTATGGGAAAACTTTATTATACAATGCTCACTATACTCTGCTGTTCTAATAAGTAATATGTTAAGTCTTAACCAGAAAGATAAGTTAAAAATGAAAAAATCTAAAAAGGTTAATATGAGTGCCATGACTCCTTTGGTAAAGATGTGGGTTTTTTTACAAGTCATATTGTTATAAACAGAGTTGATTCAAGAAGTGTGGCTTCACCTCTGGTCAAAGCCATGGTTCGTTAGCCAACTTCTTCAGAAGCAGCTGTTAGATTATCCGTAAGTCTTTTAGCTTTTAAGCTTACTATTATTATGCTGGCTACTTAGGGTAATGATAGTGGTTTTGCCAGCAACATTGTGTACAACATAACTCAAAAAATGTGAGTTAGGGTGTACACAAAATGTGGAGTTTTTGTGGTTTATTTCAGGAACTACCGATTATGGCCACATTAGCAGAACTAAAACAGCATCCAGGAATTGGAGCCTGACACCAACAGGGCCAGTTCCAGTCTGGAGAAGGAAAGAATAACCTTATAGTAGCAGTGGAAACTGGCAGTAGCTTTTGTAGCAGATAGGATTTTGGTATCTACCTATAAGTTCTTGGGAAAAATGATACAATGGAAATAGTCAATTCTACAGTCACAGAAGCAAACATGATTTAGCTGTGTTTCTCTGTAAGTTGCCTCTTTTTGCCAGAATAAAGGGAGAAGGGAACAACATTTCTTTTTTTACCATATTCTTTATGATCTTATGTTAGTCTGTCTTCATTCAAATTAACAACTCCCTCTCTTTCACTAACCCAATATGAAACCTACATTGTATTATTGTACAAAAAAGGTCATTCAGTTTTTGTCATTATATGGCATTAGGAGTGTTTAGTCTTAACTAACTTTATTCAAAAAGCTCAGTTTTGATTGTATTATGACAGCTGTTATATCAGCATGCATTTTTTAAAGATTATGTGAAAATTGGCATATTTTTGTTTTTTGATTCTAACATTGAAGATGGAAGAAAATAAGCAAAATCTTCAGCATATTATACTTTTTTATTTTAAGAAAGGTAAAAATGTGACTCAAATGCAAAAAATTATGGAGAAGGAACTGTGAATGATCAAACAAAAGGCTTTAATATGATTGATATAATCAATCATAAGCCAATATACTCAAAATATTCAAATCAGGCATTAAAATCATTTGCACCAGATTATGTTAATCATTTGATGAGTGGCTTCCACATTAGTTAAGCAGAAAAAAAGGTACTGGATCGTATTTCATGTCTTATTTTTGCTACAAATTATGACAAGCGATGAAAAGTGGATATTTTACAAGAATGTGGAACGCAAGAGATTGTGGAGCAAGCAATATTAACCACCATTAATTGTAACAAAGGTCAGTCTTCATCCAAAGTAGTGGAATTGGAAGGGAGTCTTCCGCTTTGAGCTCTTTCTGGAGAAGCAAGTGATTGTGTCTTTGTTCTGTCGGGTTTAGATTTGTTGAGAAGTGGAAGCCACATCGGGTTGAAATCCGCGCTTGTCTGGCTAATGCATTTAGTTGACATTTTGATGTGAGCTGCCTCTTTTTCTCTGCTTCCAACAAGCCAGACAAGTGCGGATTTCAACCCGATGTGGCTTCCACTTCTCAACAAATCTAAACCCGACAGAACAAAGACACAGAAACACCAAGGCCATGCGCTATAAGGGCTACCTCCCTTAAACATAATTTCTGTTTAACCCATCACACTCGGATTTTACACCTGAAGAAGGCCGAAGAATGGATCAGCAAGTCATCACGTAACAGGTGCTAATTTACACAATCACAAACCTACACTAAAACAAATGTACCGGAACAAAGGACTTTTACATATTTACACACATATACACGGACAATGGACTTTTACATACACCCGCATTTAACTAAATTTACATGCTGAACTGAATAAAGAAATGTTCGTCTCTTTCAAGGATTGTCACTTTCATTTTTATCATTCATTGCTGTTCCATTTTTCTAACATTTATTGTATTTAAATGGAGTCAATTTTAACACACTTTTGAAAACCTTTATTATGGAGAAATCTCACGCATCAAGCCGGCGTCCACAAAACCTTCCTCACAGAAGACCGGATTCTCATCAATAGATTTGGCTTCTTTTCCCTCTACAAATCTTCCGGGTGCCGGCAAAACAAGCTCCATAATACATAATTCAAATTGTTCTTCGGACGATTGAACTCCTTCTTGTATGTGTTGTAAACACGAAGTTTCGGCCAGTGGGGATTTCAACCTGATGAAACAGACCCAAACCCAACAAGACAAAGACACAGAAACACACGGGCCCTGAGTTATAAGGGTTACCCCCCTTAAAAATAAACTTTTGTTTACCCCATCACACTCGGATTTTACTCCTGAAGAAAGCCGAAGAATGGATCCGCCGAAATGTCGTGTTTACAACACAAACAACAAGAAGGAGTTCAATCGTCCGAAGAACCATTTGAATACTAATGACCCTTCTCAAAACTATAGAAAATAGAAATACATAAATTATATTATTGCTTTGAATAAATTAAATTGTTTATATCTGTAGAAAGATTAATTAGTAATAAACATTGTATAGCTGACGACACCCGGCGTAAGAGAAAAAAGTGACCTTTTGGAACGAGTCAAATTTGGGTCCAATAAAGGTAACAAGCGCCGAAAAGTTAAACAAAATGAATTGAAACCGGAATAAATAAAATGAGCAACAAAAAAGAGTAATCACCGTTTGCTCTAATCTGAATCGTTTCTAGCTGCAGTGCTTGAAGAACAATCGCATACTGGCCCCTCCCTCATTACTAGGGTAAAATGCCGTAATGTAAAACAAGACGTACCTAAGGTTAGTGAGGCAGCAGACAAAGAAAGTGCCATAAAATGAAGTATGAAATAAACAAAAGGCACGGTATAAATACGATTTTAAAAAACTGGTGATTTTTAAAAGTTTAAATTAAAATTAAGTCGTAAAGAAAACTTCATACCGTTTTTGTTTAGGAGACAAAGATGTCCCAGAAGTAATGTACCAAAAGATAGTTGAAATATTCTTTTTAGTTAAATCATTTTGGGACACTAGAAGAGAATTCGTCTGCTTGTTTTTTTTCCCTTTTTCTAACTTTGTATTTTTTATCAAATTAAATTGTTATCAATTATCTCGGAAATAAAATACTAAATTCAGATAAGGTTTTGAACTTCTTAAAATTTAAATTAAAATAGGCAAAAAACTTTAAAGTACTTTAACTTTCATTATACAATGTCTGTGTGCACTGTGTACGGTTAAAAAAAGATATTTGTAAATAAATGGGGGTCACAGTTAAATCGGGAAGAAGATAAAAGTAAATTTTAATTTGTCTCATACGGCCCAAACAACTTGATAAAAACAGTGAATTCGTTAAAAATACACTATTCAATTAATCACCATTTAAATTAAGATTAAGAAGCTACAATTAAAGAACTCAGAAAGAGAAAGAAGAGAAAAGTGCGAGCCTGCCTCCTACCAACCTACTATAATCTACTCCCGCCACTACCAATTCTCTCCTCCCTTCCTCTCTCTTTCTTTCTTTAATGTTTTTCTAATGTTCAGCTTTCTTGCCTCCCATCGGATTGACTTAATATTGTGGCTTGTGAGAGAAATTCCGAGTGGACTGGATGTCAATACTGTGTCAAGGAGTGTAGCTTGCCGGAGACAATCCATACTTGGTCGTATAAACAACAGGTAAACGAATTTGACTTATCTTGGTCCTTATGTGATGTTAAACAAAGGCCCCACACCCTTTTTTTTGCATGAGGGGGGTTATCGTTTTCTTTCCCTGTCTCTTCTGTGTTCACCTGCTGCATCATCATCATATCACACAAAAATCGTCTTTTCGTCCCCAGAATGTTAATGTCGCTTCATTATGATTATTAATGATAATAACATCTTCCTCTTATCCTTATTGTTAATTAGCGAGTTAATAATAATTGCATCGTTCGATAGCTTTTAGTTTTATTTTTTGCCCTGCTTCATATTACCAATAGCTTCTTCAAAACTTTTGACAGCATCAACAGTCCTTTCAAAATATGAAATAATGTAAGGTAACTGTAAGGATTAAAACCATGATAGATTCTATTTTAAGGCGAGAAAAAAATAAAATCCAAAGGTGCGGAAAGATGTACCGGGCGGGGGGGGGGTCTTTTTCTTGATTGCAGTTTTTTGGTCAATATGGAAATCACGTGACCAAACACACCTCCTCTCCCTTAATTTTGATTCTTTTCTTATAAATATATAAATACACGAATGTGTGTATGTTTGTAGATCTTTTTTATATTTTAAAATCGTCTTCTTTTTTTTTTTAAATCAAACTTACATTTCTTTCTTTTTTTTCCGACAATATATCTGTGTAAACATTTTTATTTATTTACCTGAGGCTGAAGAAAAGAAAATTAATGTAACTGATTTTAAAGCATCCACCTTTTTAGTTGATTTTTAAAAAAAAAATTTTTTTATTGCAAGCATTGTAGCAAAAAAGCATAATTCTTTTCAATCTCGTCTTTTAAAACTCTTAAACTTGGTCTGAAGTCTAATTTTCTTTGGTTAATATTCCTACTTAATTACTGGCATCGACATAGCATACAGTACCCACCGAAAATGGGATTTAATGTATGGTCGGCACTGCCTAGGATTAGACTCCGAGTATCTGTGCGCACTGCCTAGGATCAAAGTGTCGCTCCCGGACCTGAGTGTAATGTTTGCGTGCTCACTGAAAAGAAAAGTGTTACGCACAAAACAATTATACACCCTACCTCGCGCTTTATACATGTGGATTATTATTAAATGTAATGCTCCAAGATAAGAAATATTACTGGATTCAGTGGATTATTCAATCTTGGAAAAAATAATTTATGTATTTTTTTCAAGAACAAAACAATAAAACTCTAAAATAAAACTTTTGTTTTGTATTATTTAATATTGCATTAAATTTAAACAGTTTCAAATTCAATGCAGTTCACAACGCTCAAAATGTATATTAGATCCTGCCAGTAGTTGCTTTGAAATAAATTCTCGGTTAGGTTAACAATATGTTTAGACGTCCGGGTTTGTGTTTCATATGAAATATTTTGTAAATAAATAAAATCTTTAATTTCCATAACTTCTTTCCTTCTTCCAGACTCGCAAATTTTCTCTGTAATTTTTGAGACCTTGTCGCTTTCCTTAGTTACTAAATTGTCATTTAGTATTATTGAGGAAGAAGCAGAAATAATGGTGCAGTAGTGACACATCGGTTTGGGGTTTTTATTTATTTATTTTTGGGTCGACAACTAAGAAAACTGTCACTTGAAAAAAAGCCCACCCTGCATTTAAAAGGTACTTGTGTGTAGTTTTCTTTTATTTTTTCGTTTAATTAAAGCCATGCTTACACTAAGTGATCGAATTACGTTTAACCGGTTCTCACGGTGTCTTAATGATGGCAACAAAAAAAAGGCATATGAAACCGAAGAAATGCAAGATTAAAATGCATTCGATCACACGTTATTTTGCATTTTTATTTAATCCAATATATCAATTACAATTTTAAATTTAGATTTATCTTTTTACTTAAAGAGAAATTGCTTGGTTTTGGTTTGCCTGTGCTGTGACCCTCAACCTTCTTCATGACCTAATATTTTTATTTTTGCGAAGAGAGGGTCGTAGAAACGACGTAATGCAATAGAAATAAGTATTTATTTAGTTAGTACAATTACAAATACAAAGTGAATTATCCCTTCTATGCTATTAGTCAAATGAAATCTTTAAAGAATATTTAAAATTCATATGGAAATGCGAAGATAGTAAATAAATAAATACTAAATAAAAATGGTGACCTGATGATATTTCTTTCGAAACGGGACAACGCCGAGAAATTATTTAAAATTAATAATTTTAAAATTATTATACCTTAAACAATAAAAATATAATTCTAAATCTCAGCAATAATGAGAATAGTTTTAATTTTATTTAATTAATTCTTTTTTTTACTTCAAAATGATTGTGGCGATTTTGACAACAAAATTGAGAAATATGTAATAATTGATGACCTAATGCTGTATTTATTTATTTTTCATTGTTTACAAATTGTAATGTTTTTAGTAATTCTCAAAAAAGCATGAAAAGTTGGAATAATTCGTAGTTTTCGGGTCCTGGGGTGTTCTTCATGAGCGAGAAAATGATTTTTTTATTTTGGATTTTGAAACCCGGCGGCCTTAATACATAGTGCAAGCAACTTTGTTTCACTTGATAAATAAATAAATATTGATAATCTATTTTCTATGGATAGACGCAGTAATAATGATTATTTTATCATTTAAAGACCCCCCAAAAAAGTGAGTGCTGTTCCTATGGTTTTTCATTGTAAAAAGTGAGAAAGAAGGGTCGTCGAAATTATAACTTCTTCTTCGTCTCTGTTTTAGTTTAACTACTCTTAATAATGTCAATTTAAATTAATAAATAAATAATAACACGCAGTAAAAATGTATACTGGAAGTTATTGAAAATAATATGTTGTAAGGTGTAACGAGCCACAAAAGATGGAGAAGCGTGCGTGTTGTTTAGTATTTTTGTCAACCAGCAACAATAAACACAACAATAAAATTTGAAAACAACGAAGTCATTTTAATTCATTATTCAAACACATTTTATTTTAACGGGAAACATTAACGTGGTCACTTGCATAACTCAAGAAAACAACCATGGCCCATTGGTAGGTCTTCTTATCTACTGAACCGTCGATGTTAAAACAAATGCTTGTTTACTTCATTTGTTAGCTAAAACCCTAATCACACGGAGCGGAGGGGTTGCTAACCGATATATGCACCCCCCTTTAATAGTTTACTAAAATATGGGAGATGAGTCACTCTCAGGGATTAGGACCAGGTTTTTAAAAAAAACTTTAATCTCTTCTACACCTGGATTTCATTATTACCGGTTTTGTATCTTGATTCAATATTTCATTACTCTGTTATGTACAACCACAGTGCCAGATTAGAGTGTAGCTCCCTGGAACAAGATTTTCCTATCGCCCCCAAAAGTAAATGTCTGGTTCCAGTGACCCCCCCCCACCACCACCGCCACTTGCTACACCTTCCCATTGTACTAAGAGAGGTAGGGTCAGGGCACTCCCTGATGCCTGTGGCATGCCAAAAGGCAAAGCCGAGAGAACTGGACGATTTTTGTCTCTACCCATACATACGTGTGTGTGTGGGGAGGCACATTAAACCTGACCTTGTGTCAAATTTGCCCTTGTGGGGAGGCGAATAAATATCAGTTATACCAGGTGCTACCCCAAAGTTCAGGGAACTTAAAGTGCAAAATAGCTTCATCAAAGAAAGAAAGAAAAAGTATTGATAAAAAAAATGAGGTTCTTTATTTCCTGGGGGAGTGATTTCGAGAGATGTGTGAAATGACATACTAAATTTAAAAGATGCTTTTCCGAATGAATAGCATTCACCTAGCCATTTTTGAAATATTACTTGGAACATTTAAACATCCTTCCCTCTAGACTGGTTTAGGGGGTGGATGTTAGTGACCCTTTTCTGGGGGGGGGGATGTTAAACTGATCCCTCGAAACATTCAAAGCATCGGACTTCAACATAAAACTGTTAATCCTTCAGTGATTTTTGTGCACCCATCAAATGAAGTGGACACACATAATCAGGGGTGTACCGAAAGGGTTTTTTCAGGGAGTGTTGCATCCCCCCAATGCTATTTCTTCCCTTATGCAGCCTGCAAGCCCACTTTATTGGTAAGGAGCTTTTCAATATGTCTTTATTCATACCAAATGCTTTCCACCTAATCGTTATGCGTCGTTTTATTTCGTTTTTATGGTCTTTCTCTAACTTTATTACCTGACCTAGGTAGACGTATTCCTTAACCTCTTTTAAAGCCTTACTCTCTATTTTTATGTTCTATTTCAGGACTTTATTGTCTGAACATTATTTTTAGCTTTGTTCTGTTCATCTTTAACCCTTTTTTTTACTTTCCCTATTTAGATCACTCAACATGTTTTGTAACTCATCTGATGTTTCTGATGTCATTGAAACATCGTCAGCGAATCTTAAATAATTCAAATATTCTCCATCTATGTTTACTCCCATTCTCTCCCAGTCAGTTTTCCGAAAGACGCTTTCAAAGCTCGCTGTAAATAGTTTAGGTGATATTGTATCTGCTTGTCTCTCTCCTTTTCTGATCTTTATCTTGTTTGTATCTTTATGTAGTCTAATTACTGCAGTATTCTGAATGACTTGTATATAATTGTCGTTAACACCTTGTTCTCGCAGTGAGTTGTGTTCTACCAAGTCAAATGCTTTTTCATAATCAACAAAGCCAACCAGAAAGATAGATAGATGAGATGGAAATCAGATCATTATTATCGAAGTGTGTGCGAATGCAAATGCAGACCCCACTTAATTCAATACTTCTGATTACAATGCACTATTTTGGCTACTTAGAGGTCACATACAGATAAACAGAATCAGACTTTTAGTATTATATAGATAGATAGAAAGCAGATCATTAAGATTCACTTAAGTTAGCATAGTCAAAAAAATAGAAAAGGTTTTTTTTGCCAGTCATTTTTTGTGCTTTTAATCCATTAGATCCTAGAACCAGGAATTTGTTAGTTTTTAGAAAAATTGAATTTTAAGGTTTTACCATGGGGGTTCTATTTACAATGTAATTGTAATGGTAAACTGGGCCGTCACTTTCCGTCCTTTGTATGGCAGTGAGGCTTCGAAGTATGTTGTTATTTCCCCTGTGAAGGTTGTTATCTGGGCTTCTTTCATATTTTATTGATGATTATTTTTACTTTCATTAAGGTTGGGGGGGGGGTCAAGTGGTGCTGCCCAAGGGTGCATGGGGATGGGAGAAGTGAGTGACGCCACTTCAGGTGCTTGTGGACTCTAAGTCTATTTCACATATCGCAAATGGGCAGAGTAAGTAGTAATGTGATATGCGGAGCCCAAGCGGGGACGGTTGAAGCCATAGCCAGCGTAAGGGCACTACTTACCTACTTTACTTAAGTTGCAATTTTTGTTGATTCTTTTTAGGAGAAAATTGACCATTGTTCTCATGCGTAAATAACTATGACATGTAATTAAGATGGCAAAGCTCAAGTTCCAAGCTATTTGAAGGAAAAGATCAATGATTTACTTATTGTCATGTTTAATCACAGTGCCAGGTTAGAGTTTGGTTATATTACTTATACAAGGTGCTACCCAAAAGTTCAGGGAACTTGAGACGCAAGTCAAACTCTGCTCCTACTTCTACTTCTTTGCGTAATGTACTACTAAACATTTTTGAGGTATGTAAGACTTGTCAGTTTAGTGCAGGTGGTAACACATTGGGCTAGCGATCACTAGGTCATGAGTTCAAATCACGGTAGGGGAATGGGGATTTTACATATCAGTTTACTTCCCTATTTTTGGTGAGGATTGTTCTTGTTACATAATTTTATGATAATGACTATTTAACACTTATCTATGTATGCTGGAAAACTTATGAAAAATATAAACTTCAAAGGCATGCCTAGAAAGTAGGAAGGGTAGATTTTATTCCCTCACACAGAAGAATTTATAAATGGCAGTGCCGGGCCTAGCTGGTAAATGTTCAAACTGCTCATTAAGCATTTTTGTAATCAGTGCTAAATACATAAGTTATGTATGGGTATATACATGTACACCTCTTGAATAGCCCTCTCCTCAAAACTACTTACATGCAAGCTACAAAGATAAGTCAAGATAACTCGCTAATTTAAAAGAGCAAGTGAGAATTGGATTCATGCCTTTCCCAAGAGCGAAAGTAATATACAGAGCTTTGGGAAATATGTAACTATTTCACCCACGATGCAGGTCGAATCACTACTGTCTCGTGGCGTATGACCAGGTCTCCCGAGAGGAATTTTATAAGGCAGTTCTAAGCTGTCTTCGCCCCCCCCTCACACTGCACAAATACCCTTGTCCTTTAGCCATCCTGTTTTCATCTGCTATAACCTTTTAACAGGCCATACTATATTTTGTAGCCAGTAAATTATAGTCAACCTATTTTATAAATGGACATATCGTATTGACTTGAAAGTTTCGATAAACAGCTCTACCAAAGAAACCACTGAATCCCCTAGGCCCTCGGAGCCAGGACCGGGCAGAGCTGCTAGTAGGCCCAGGCCAGATGGGAAATTTAGGCCCCATTTCAAACTGTTCATTAAGTATTTTTGTAATCAGTGCTAAATACATATGATTTATGTATGGGTATATAGATGTACGCCTCTGGAGTAGGCTCCCCCCTCAAAACCGTAGACCCGGGCCTGTCCCCCACCTTCTGCTCAGGCCTGATAATAGGTCACTCTTGGTAAGCATTGGTCTTGGTGCAATGTCATTTAAGACATTCTTTTTTAATTAATTTCATTTAAGCATGACTGTGCAGTCTAAATGACTAACACCATCTGATTACCCCTTTGTGTTGCACAAGACCCAACCTCTAGCTTTAACCATCCTGACAAATTCCTGACTGGAATCTTAACCTCTTCTTTTAAGCATACTTATCATCCAACTCACCTTTTTGCTTTCTTGGGTTTGCCTTCTTTCTTTGATCTTGACATTGACCATCTTTATTCTGACAAAATAGTTCTTTTTCTTTTTCTTCTTCTCACCCTATCTTTCTTTTTCTTCTTCTCACCCTATCTTTCCCTTTCTTCTTCTTCTCACCCTATCTTTCCCCTTTTTCTTCTCACCCTATCTTTCCCCTTCTTCTTCTCACCCTATCTTTCCCCTTCTTCTTCTCACCCTATCTTTCCCCTTCTTCTTCTCACCCTATCTTTCCCCTTCTTCTTCTCACCCTATCTTTCCCCTTCTTCTTCTCACCCTATCTTTCCCCTTCTTCTTCTCACCTTATCTTTCTCTTCTTCTCACCCTATCTTTCTTCTTCTCCTCACCCTATCTTTCCCTTTCTTCTTCTCCTCACCCTATCTTTCCCTTTCTTCTTCTCCTCACCCTATCTTTCCCTTTCTTCTTCTCCTCCTTTTTATCAGAAACTGTCAACCAAAACTGTCAACACAGGTTTCTTCAGCTTTTAAGTTGGTCTGGCTGGTTGGCCATGTATGTATCACATGTACAAGCCACAAGAATGGAGCTAGAAGGCTGAATTCTTCTACATTTACTCCCTGTTATGTCTATTTTTTGAAAATTCCCTCCCTAAATAGGTCTTTAGTGGGGGTTTCAATTTACAATGTAAATGTATGCTAAATTGATCCCTTAGTTTGTTTCTGGCAGCATTCACGCTAGTTTTTTTTTAGTTTTTTTAATTTGGGCTTTTTTAGTGATCACTGCTCAACAAAAGGGGAGAGAAGTAACTTATTTATTGATCACCCTTTTTTCCAATTTTTTAATTGATGACCCCCCAACATGGCATGCTGCCAAAAAACATTGGTCACATGATAGTTTCTATTGAGTGACTAACTAGACCGGTTTTTTTTGGGTTTTTTTTGTTTCGTTAGTTTCCTTCTATTAATTTTCCCATTCTCTCCTTCCTGAATTTTTCTCTCCACTTCTTCCTGTTCTCACTCCTGCTTCCTTCCTTTCCCCCTTTTTCATATTCCTTCATTTCATGCTCTCCACCTGTTTCCCACCCCCACACCTTTATTTCCTCCCTCTTTCCATCTTCTTTTCTTTCCTTTCTCCCTCATCCTTGTCCCCATCTTATTTTGTAAAGAAAGCTTTCTCTTTTCGTACATTCTAGTAATCGTAAGAAATGACAGGATTATTTACATATTGATTGGCTCTTCTGCCTAGGATCAAAGTATATATGTGCTCTGCCTAGGTTCTGAGTGTAGGATCTGTATGCTCATTGAAAAGTGTTACACAAAAAACATTTATATATATATGTGTGTGTATATACGCACACGTTTTGTATATGTGGACAGCCAAAATGTTGTAGTAACAACTTCAACAAAACAAAGAAAGTGGTCAATTGTCCAAACGACACTTGGAATGTTAATGACTCTTCCTAAAGTTATAGATAATTCGCTGTAGTTGTTATAACTTCAGTTATTAGTTTTGGTTATTTTCTTACCTTTTGTACACTTATTAAAATTTTAATGATTCTTGGTTTATTTTTATTTTTGTTATGGAAACTTAGCCAATCGAAAGCTCACATCTAATGTTTAGTTTAAATACATCCAAGTGTCTCCAAAAAAGAAGCACAAACAAGTAAACATGTCAATTCTGTCTCTCTCACATGCAATACATATATAATCCCATACTAGCAAAAATTTAGTGATGAATTCATGAAATATTAAACCTGTGTGTAATAGCTGAAGTGTAAAAATCTTTTTTGTAAATTGAGTATATATCTGAAACTAGATTCATATAAAAGAATATCAATGGATTCATATCACTGAAATGTTTTTTTTTTCTGATACTGCCTGAGCAGATAAGGTGCTTATGGGAGTGGTCTGCCCATGCTCTTTCGCTCCCTTGGCCATCATGACACACCAGTGATGAAACATTTTGTCAAGATATCTATTGATGAGACAGAGCACTGGGAGAATTGGATTCATGCCTTTTTCAAGGTCATTAGTACAAAATGAACACAAGCAGCCTCAGCTGAAATTTGAACTGGATTTGCTGATTTTATTTTTGCTAACTATAGACCAAACCTTGTGTGTGTAATTATTCTTTAACTTGTAAGAATGACATTTCAGAAACTGTTTTTCATTTCTATGTTATATCTTTGTGTTATTCTTCAAAGAATTGATCGATTACTGTATATATTTGTATATAATATGCACCCCTACTTATGGAAAAAAAACATATCTCATGTATAATATGTACTGGCCTTTCAGGACTTGTAGTGGCTAAATGTAGCCTTTGTTCAACTTTTTACCTGATTCGTATCAATAAAAAATAAGATTTTATATTATTTACATTACGTTTTGAAACCTGAAATCTATACAGTATTTAGAAATTTAAACTCTTTGTTGCACATCATCAATTAGCTTGGACAATAGATATAACTTACTTTCAGTCATGCCATCCTGAATATGGCCATGGACTTGGCCGGGAAAGAAGGGGTAACATTTAGTTTTTGTGTATAATATGCAACCCTAAATTTTAGGTTTCAAAATTTAGAGGGAAAAAGCATGTATTATACACAAATATATACAGTAGTTGAATCCATAGTTCATGAGTGGAGAGGGACAAAAGAAGACAGTCTTGTTTGCTGTAAAATAATAATTTTAATTTTAATTATCAATTGCTAACTATTAATTAATCCCCTAGTTAATTCGTGGATATACAGGTTTCCCTGCTATCGGAAAGTAGAGTGTTCCTTTAAAAGCCTTATTGTAAGCTGAAATGGCATGAAGCAAAGAAGCATTTACCATTTAATTTATATGGGAAAAATATTTGAGTGTTCCCAAACCCCCAAAATGGTTAGTATGGTATGTCAGACCGAGTCATTGGAGGTTGTGGTGATGGGAGATACAGGGGTGTAGAAAAGAGAAGAGGGTGTGCACTGCCTCTATAATGGCTCGCTGCAAAACAAAAGCTGAACGATATTTTCGCTTTTTGCCTTTTTCTGAAAAAGCAAAAAAGAGGCAATAAAGCAAACTTTCAAAAAGCAGGGATTACCTGTATTTGAATTCTATTAGATAATCTTTTTAGAAAAGAAAGTAAAAACACTTGCTTCAGTGGAAGTGTCCATTGTTTCAATTGATGGGTATGAGATATTTTTATCAGCAAAATTTTTACCTTTTAAATAGAGTCCATGGATATGGTCAGAGAACAAAAAAAATCCCACTATTCATTATATAAGCCGATTATCCCTTTGTGAATACAAAAAAGAAGCTTTGTTGAAGCAGAAAAAAACAATGCTTAACTCTCTGATGGGCAATTGCATCAGTCAGTAAATGGTATTTGAGAAGACAGAAATGCTGATCAATTTTTCTTTGAACGTACAAGAATTACTCAAATGGTTAACAAGATTTTATGCAATTGTGACTTTCAGCTTTAAATTATCAAAGATGGTCTGGACTATCATTTTTTTAAATTTAATTTAATGTTGACTCTCTTTCTCTCCACTTCTGTCTGCCCACGCATGTGTCTTTATAGGAGTGATTAAAAAAAAAAAAAAGAAAAATATCTCCTATACAGTTGCTACATACATTATATCACTTATTTTCTTATAATCTTTCCTTCCCTTATTCTGTCTACATTTGCTGGTAAAATGATCAGTATAAATCAATGTGATCTTGATATAGATCCCTCTGTAACGGATAATTATTAGCTGGTGTTTATTTATTTTTTTTTTTTCATTCTCACAACCTGGTGAAGCAGAGATTATAAAGAAGTGATGTCCTGAAATCCAAGACTTATCCACTGTGTCAACTCCGAGGCTCAAACAGAAATAAGTTACTGTCTTGTTAGCATAACTAGCTAGATAATCAAAGTCCCCTAACATGGGAAGGGAGGTTTCCATACTAACCACTTTTTCACCCCTCCCCACCATTACATCATATATAAATACATCATAATAGTGTACATAAATCATGGGAATATAGCTTCAGCCTCAAAGAATGAACGCAGTATTATGGAAAATTCGAAGTATGAAAAGGAAGAATGGATTCTTTTGGTGAAAGAGACAATGTAGTATGAATGGGTCGCAAATGAATCTAGTTAAGAGTAAGATAGAATAAGGAAGCCCAGCACCTTTTTTCCCCAATCCCCTACGGCCTTGTGCCAAATACTTGTAAAAAAAAGTATAAATAAAAGCTAAATAATCAGTCTTTATTAGATGATCCATGATACAGACCTACAAAACTTTCTCCACAGTTACTCTAATTATATTGCTTAATTCTTAGCACAATACCACACTAATGTTAATAAATTTATTATGTAGACAAAGCACAAGACTAATGGTATTCCAAGTTTAATCACTGTTGAACAAAAAATAGAGGAATTATACAACCAGCCATTTTTTTGTCTTCTGTAACATCCTTATGAGATGAAGACAGCAGTGTTAGAAATCGTTTATAGAAATTTAAAAGTTTATCATAAATCACTGAGACCAAAAAATACAATTTTCACCAAATGCATGAGTTTTCACATTTTACATTGTTATATCAGATCTTTCTCTTCTATTGTCTTTTCTTAGCCACCTTTTCTCAATACAAAGAAAAAACATGTCTGGTTAGTCACTCAATAGAAACCGTCACTTGACCAACATCTTTTGGCAGCATATCGTGGTGGGGGTGATCAATGAATAAGTTACTTCTCTTGGCTTTTGTTGGGTTGTTATCTCTAAAAAAACAAAAAACAAGCGTGACCATTGCTGGGCAAAAACTAAGGGGACTGATTTAGCATAAACTTACATTGTAAATTGAACCTCCTTTAAAAAAAAACTTATTATGGAGGTAATTTTCAAAAACAAAAAAAAACGTTTTTTTCTAGATATAAGGAGTAAATGTTTAAATTTTCAGCCCTCTAGCTCCTGTGTGGCCTGTGCAGGTGATACATACATATGTTGTATAGTGGGGTGAATGTCCTGGACTTGGATAGAAAGGAAGGACTCGAAGACTGGTTGTGAAAACATAAGACATTTTTATTTCACAGCATACATCTTCGTCGGCCGAAGAGTGGGAGAGTGATAAGGAGAACTGTCAGGGACAGCGGTCTGGTTTCTTCCAGCCTGGCTTAGGCAATCTGCTTCTCTGCTGAGTTTTCTGTTTTGTTCGGGTTCGCTCTGTGTTCAGGTCTGCTTTATAGGTTTCTCGAATGCCCATGCAGGTGTCATTGCTGCTTTCCACATCCTGTTGTTTTGGACACCCACGCATATACTTATTTCCTAAGGTGACCGTGTCACCTCCGTTTCCGCACAGGTGTTGACCTGGAAATGGCCCTTTCGTGGCAGCATATCATACATACATACATACATAGATAGCCAGCCAGGCCAACTTAAAAAAACTGAAGAAACCTGTTGATGTTGACAGTTTCTAATTGAGCTTTTTGCTAAATGAGGGTTTGACATCATTATTTCATTCGATGCTGACCAATTGTTAGGGATGGTCTTTAAAGGAATGCCTTTTTTTTGGCAAAGTTTTTCTGATTAATCATGGCTGTTGTTTGCTATAGTCTCATCATGGGTGTGTCAAGGGCGAGATAGCCTCACAGAGCCCATCCCTCTTCAGGCTAGTTTGGAATCAGAGTTGTCGATCTCCTAAACTGGTTGCCAACCATAGCTAGAGAGCCTAGTCTGTCCTACTATTTACCCATAGCTGGAGGGGAGAAGAGATGGATTCAAGCCTTTACCAAGGGCATTTGTCATAGTGCCTACTGGTAAATATTAGTTTGAGATTCATAACTGATATGTTTACAGTATGTATAAGGATTCTTTTTTTGGCAACAAAGGATTTTTTTTTTTTTTTTTTTTTTTTTTTTGCAACAAAGTTTCAATGCTGTAGAGTTTGGTCATAAATAATATCTAATAATATCCATTTTGATTATGTAATGTTGCACTAGAAATAATAAAATCCTGCTATGTTTGGTTTAGAATACAATTAACTTTCTATAAAAAAAAGTGGTAGGTGTGTACTCATTCATAGGCGACACTGTGTAGTATCTTCAAAAGTTCTCAATGAATTTCATTGACATTTTGTGGAAGGTTGCACAATGGGCTAAGGAAGAAGTGATTATATTTTGGGGCGGATCCAGTAATTCTCTTTACAGTTATTTCCCCTGCATCGTAGGTATATATGAAGTTTTTAGTGACGACGGCATGTGCTTTCTAGTTTTATCATGTTCCCTTGGTTGAATCATAAATTATTTCATCTGTGCACTGCGTTGAACATGAATGTCAACATTCTGACACAGCACTCTACATGGTCATATATCACCAAACATCGCCTTCCATAGAAGTGAAATAGTGCCAATTTGTATTGACATATAATGTATTAAATCATATTTTTCTTTTTTCTTGTCTGTTCATTATAACTTGTATGCATCGCCATTTAACAGAGAATAAAGAGAATACAGGAGAGTACACAAAGAGACAAATTTAGAACCAAATATCAAATCGGGCAGTCACGTTTAGTGCTCTGCCCTTAATATGATTAACTTGGGTTAAATTTTCTGGTAGTTGTGTGTACATATTAATATTAATTTGAAATCGGTTTATTTATTTACTTTTTTTTTTTTTTTTTTTTTTTTTTT
>VCCN01005562.1:3290249-3303263 GCA_006491835.1 Architeuthis dux
TTTCATGGTTTGGCAGAAGCTAACTCACACTTTTAAACTCAATTCCTTATAACTGACTCTCAGCGCCATGTTTTTGTTGTTTACGTATGAGACTTAGTTAGTCTTATTAAAAGAACGCAAACCCATTTCTACTTGAAGGAACATTATGGGTAGGAAAATTGACACACAGTCACATGACTGCACCAGGATGTTCAGTAGGTGTCACTTAGTACACTTCATGAGTTAAAATCAAGGATAAAATATAATATTATATAAGAGACTGTGCAGATCAATTAAATTGTATGTGACACCAGTGTCACAGTGGGTTCTTATTGGTTAAAGCAATCTTTATTGTTATTATTGGTTGAAGTATTGTAACACATTATTTTTATTAAATTTGACTAGTTTTTTTCCTTCATCATAATTTTAATTGTTTTTATACAACTTTCAACTCGGTCAATTGTTTCTATGGCAACGAATAACAGCGCAATTAGAAATAAAGAGTAAGCCTTCAGTGAGAATCAAATTAAATTAAAAGAAAAAAAAACCTAGTCAAATTTAATAAAAATTGTGCACATGATGATGCTGTGCAAGCTATTTGTGTATGAAAGGATGCAAAAATAAATGATCCTTTTGATTAGTTAAATTAAGTTTGAGGTTATAGAATATTTTTTTTCATCATTTGCACTCAGTCCTGGAAGATCATAATTCTAGCCTAATTTATTTTTATCATTCGATTCAGGCCCCGGTATTAGCTTGTGTTAATTTGTATGTCTTTCTGTCTAAAAAGTTGCTTTTTTAGGTTCATGCCTTTCCCACTGTCAATAGTTAAGAGTAATACTAGAATACTTGTTAATCATTTAATTTTTAGAACTTTTTCTGTCTGAATTTTTTAGATGAGAGATCATTATTAGATATTTTTGAACTGCTGTCTTCATCTGCAACTGTTTCATTATTTATAACCCCTTAGAAAAATGCTTCTGTGGCACCAGTTTCGGACATCGACACGATTATGACACCAAAGATGATCAACAACATAGTTATGACTTAAGGATTTCTCCCACCGAAAATAGACAGAAGAATGAGGACATTCCGCTTCGATGGGGGACTCTCATTCCAGCATTCCAAACTCTCCCCATTTATAACACCCTGTAGGGTACAATGCCCGAAACGTTGTGTTCAAAAGATGAACAGAGATGAGGACAACAGTTGGAAACAATCTAATATCCTCATCTTTTTTTTATACTAAAATTCCATGGAAATATTTGACAGTACAATTTTTTTTTTTGTTTTTACAAATGGTTCAGTAAATAAGATTAGAAAAATTACAGCAGAAATTCATTATAACTTCATTTTAAAAAGAGACCAAAACTAAACTCAATTCTGTTTTGCCACTTTTTTTCCAGTTTATATCTAGAATTGCCTTAAATTATATCTAGAATTTCATGCCAGTTATCTAGAATGTTTTAGCCAGTTTGTTTTCTTCCTTTTTCAGGTAGAATCTTTTCCGAGTGTTGAGTTTGTTGTTGGTCTCTTAGTTTGTTAGCTCCCAATGCAAAGCAGCTAACAACAACTTCATAACAAAATTACACCTGAAAAAGGTTGGAGAAGGAATCGGCCAACACATGTTACAAGTGAAATGTCACTTTTTTACATCGTCTATCTTTCAGTAACTAGACTAAATACCCGCTCGAATGGGAAGGTAATTGCTGTCCAAAAAAATAATTGATAAAATAGATATATGGAAATCTGATAGTGTTTAATTTAATTTGTTTTTAATAGTCACCTCCCAAACTTGTGACGAAAAAGCGATACGTGACTAGAAAAAAACGTTCAAAACTTGTATAAGAATTATTTTTATTGTAAGAAATATTTATCCTGTTCGTAAGGAGAATGAATGGAGAATTTTTGAATCTAAATATTTTTTTTATTAAATTTGACTAGTTTTTACCTTCATCCTAATTTTTAGTTGCTTTTATACAACTTATTAATTTGGGCCACTGTTTCTATGGCAATGAGTAAGCCTTCGGTGAGAATCGAACTCACACCCTCATTGTCAGGGGGAGACTTCATCTTCATCCAATAATAATAAAGATTGATTTTTAATTTTTCATGTTTAGAATTGGAGTTTTCTGTCTTTGAAAAAGTTGTTTACACAGTGTAAACAATGGGACATAATGATTAGCATATAGAAAATTTGTATGCAAAATACATGCAGATTTTGAAATTCTACCAAAGATTAAATGATTATCGTATTTCAATAAAATTTGGTGTACTTATTCAATTTTCAATGTATTTAATTATTGAATGCGTGTTTTCATGAAAAATTTGAGTAACTATTTTTTTTTTTTTTTTTAAATGTATCAACCGCCATTTATTTAATTTTTATAAAATCTCTATTAAATATCCTGTGGATAAAAAAAATTATCTATAAAAAAACTATAAAGGTAAGTCCCCAGAGAAATTAAGTTCGTTAAAATTATATTTGAAAGCTTAGCAGATGTAGAAATTATGTCCTGAATTGGAGAGAAAAATAAAATTCAATAAAACTAAAACATTTTTTTGTTTAGAAACTTTGTAGTGGCTTTTTTTTTTTTTTTTTTAAAGAATATATTAGTGCAAAAAAAAAAAATATTTGCACAAAATATAATTTTTAAAAGAATTTTTTTCAACACCTTATTATATGGATAAATGTTTTTAAATATTTTTAAAATCTTTAGTATCAGTGAATAACCATGAAACTTAGTTATTAAATAAAACTGTGTTTTATTAATCAAGAATTGTAAAGTTTAGGAAAATCTAATGAATCAGAGATTTTTAATAGAATTAACTCTATTTTTTTTTTTATTACTTACTCACTAATTGCTTCATGTATGTCTGGGCAACCAGCTAAAAAATAATTATTTTTCATTTTTATTACCCCCCTGAAAAAAAACATATTTGCCCAAATACCTACGTAAATAGAATTTCCCATTTTGTTCTTACAAATACTACATAAATACATTTTTTTTAGCAGTTAAGAAAATATAACTGTTCCAGTTCTTTCTCTTCTGGACATCCATAACAATTTAAAAGGAGCGTAAGATCCGGTTACGACTTTGTTTTGATTATGATTTACATAAAATAATTATTTTTGTTTATTTTCTAAAGTGGTATTTTTCTGAGATCATAAAAACAAAACAAAAAATAAATCTAAAAGTTACAAATATCGCTTCTTAAAAACTAGGCACCTCCCGAGAAATTTTTTTTAAATGGTCTAAAACTTGTTTTAATTACACAAAAGTAATTTTTCTTCTTTCTTACAATTAACTTGAGGCTATTTTCTTGTAGTTAAATCTGAAATTAAAATTTCAAAGAAAATATTTACATTATTTAGGGCGTTTCTTTTCGCCACATATCACTTTCTCGGGAGGTGCCTAGTTTTTAAGAAGCGATATTTGTGACTTTTAGATTTTTGTTTTGTTTTGTTTTGTTTTTATGATCTCGGAAAAATACCACTTTAGAAAATAAACAAAAAAAACTGACACACAATTTTAAATACCCCCCCCTCCCCCCAAAAGCAACATATTTTGGGGGTTGGAAAACTTTAGGGAAACATGCTAATTATAGAGTAGTTTCCTTCATTTATTTATTTGCAAATAATTATAATATAAATTTGATATAAAGGAAATGACTTGGCATCGATCCTTTAAACTAGTAGAGAATAATGCTAAAAGTGAGAGATTTACTAATCTAATTGCATTTTTTGTAGAGTCAATGCAAATAGAGATAATTTGATATTGTTGGAGGTTTTTGAGTCCTTTAACAGCAATGGTGTTTAGTTAGAGCAATTTTCAAGTACACAATTATATAGGACATACTGTTGTTCAAGCTGCTAATAATGTCAACAGAGCATTTGGAGTGAACACTACTACAGTGCAAACTATTCAGCATTGGTTCAATAGGTCTAGGTTTGGAAATAACCAATAATAAACCTCAAGGGAGGCCCAAACCTGTTCTTAATAAGGAAGAATTTTCAACAGCAGTAGGAAAGGTTAAAAAGTTGGAAAAATGTGTCCCTGAATGAAATGCTCCGTGTCAATGCCTGACCCCCACATCTCTCGGCTGACTGTTTCTAAGCTTAGAGAATTAGGATATGAAATCTTGCAGCATCCTCCATATTCACCTGACATTTTTCCTTCAGATTGTCATCTTTTCGAGTATTTTGAACAACATATCCGTAATAAAAGGTTTAATAATAGGGAAGCTATAATTTGAGCTTGTATTGAATTTGTGAACACTAGACCTAAAGAATTTTATAGAGATGGCATATTACCATTATAGGATTGTTGGAAAGTGTTTTTTTAAATAGGTCATATTTGGATTAAATATTTACCATTCTTTTGTTGTTGTTTATATCATCTTCTAATACAAAGTAATTGCATGCTTAAGAGTGATGTTTGGTGTCAAGAGTGAGCCACTGAGTGTGTTTTCCATATTATATGTATTACAAAATGTACAATACTATAATTCCCCAGTTGAAAGATAAAGTTTCATAACCCTCCCCTTGTTTCTTTCTGCATGTTTTGACTGCATTTTACCCAATGTTATTTTTTTTTAACAGCACAAAAAAATGACGTTCTCTCCTAGGCAATAGACCCTTGCGTATTTTTGTGGGCTGGGTTGAATTGTAGAAACTTGTGCAAATAGTAAGGGGGAAAAAAGGGAGAGATGTAGAAAAGAATATGGAAGGCTGACTGGTTCTTGCAAAGGTATCTAATTTCTGAGTCTTGTATGTTTTTAATTGTACAGTCAACAATTGTATTACAGTTAGAGATTATTGTCAGATTCTTTTTCTTGTTGCATACGCACTGAAATTTTCACTCTCTCGAGATGCACTAGAACTTCCTACTACTACTACTACTACTACTACCACAAAACAGAAAGAAAGAAAAAAAACTCATTAGTAGTTTACTTAATTGCTTTTGTTTACAGTTTTAAAGCAAAGAATGTTCCAAATGGTGGGTGAAGAACAAAATCAAAACATTGAATTAACACGCCTGGCTGCTGCGGGGTCAAACTCCACTCCTACTTCCATTCCAACTGAAGATGATTACTGCAATTTTTGTATTGTATATATAATAAATAAATTAGGTATATGGGACTTGTCAGTTTGGTCGTGATTTCAAATCCTGGTAGGTAAATGTTAATTTTATATATTGGTTTGGTTTAACATGACAGGATAGATAAACAATGAGGAGTTTACTCTAAATTTGGTGAGGACTGTTCTTGTTGTGGGGGAAAACAAAGTCAACTACAACTTGGACTGGAGTTTGACAACAATTAAATTTTAAAAGAATTTTGTTTGGTACTGAATAGAAAATACCTTTGCTGCTAATTAAAGAATAAAGCCTCTGCTTTATAAAACTGAAATGTATGTATTTAGGTCATATTGATATCTGATGGCAAGGAATGGTAATTGGAACATAAATAGATAAAAAAATTGATTCAACTTTTTTCAAGAGTTTCAAATTAGAAATTAAAGTTACTTCTGTTTTATTTATTTGTCAGGGCAAATACGACACAAGGTCAGTTTAATGTCGGATCCCACCTGCATATGTGTGGGCAAAGACAAAAATTGTGGCACAAAGGTCTCGGGGCAACCCACAACCATACTCTTTCAGTGCAATGAGGAGGTGCTGCCCTAGAGTCAGAATCCCCAGGACCAGGCTAGTTTTATTTATGCTGTATCTCCCGCTAATGACAAATATGACTGATGGATTCAAGAATAGTGACATTTCTATTGGTGTATTGCTGCAGGCATCAAGGAGTACCCCTGTTAGTGGAATGGGGTGGTGCTGCCTGGAAGACAGATCTCCTGGAATCAGACTTGCCTCATTTATTCACCTCCCCATGAGGGAAAATGTGACAGTGGGCAAAGACAATAATTGCCCAGTCCCTGTGGCCCGTACCTCAAAGGTGCCAGGGCTACCCATGACCACCCTCCCTTCCTGTGCAATGGGGAAGTGCTGCCCCAGAGTTGCAATATCGAGGGTCAGTCTCATCTCATCCATGCTGTGCCCCGCCCAAAGACAAAGCACTGCACAAGGTTAAATCTATTTTTCTTTAGTTTATAACAATGTCCAGGAACAAGAATGCCATGTTCAATATTAATATTTGTTCAACTAAATGAAAAAGAATTTGAACAAGTTAAATGATATAGAGTAACCAAAAGTAAATGAAACAAAAAAAAAAGTCTGGAAAAAAAACAAACTAATTTGAAACAATATTGAAAATCAATTATATTTTGTTTATTCCTGTAAACTCATTGTGGTGCATAGGGCCACTACAACACCACGCCAGCGGACTCAGTTCTGGACAACTTCTTTCAACTGGGCCCATATCAGTCTGACCACCTTTGCCTCACTCTTGACTGATCTTCTCCTGGTCCACTTTGGCCTCTCAACTCTTCTCTTACCCTGTGGAATCCAATCTGCCACTTGAGGTGATTTCCCACTCTCAAACAGGGTCCTGATGCTCCAAGACTCTATCCTGGTTTTTTGCCTTTATTGTTATAAGGTTTTTTTATAAATCAATCTTTATTATTATTGGATGAAGTATTGTAATACAGTATTTTTATTAAATTTGACTAGTTCATACCTTCATCCTAATTTTAGTTGCTTTTATGCAACTTATTAATTCAGCCCGAATTGTTATAAGGTTGTTCGGCAAACTGGTTTTCTGTAGGCTTTCACCGGTATGTGTCATGAGGAAATCTTCTAGATCAGGCTCTCCCTGGGGCAATCACTGGAGTGTTGCTGCTGTAGTTTCAGTAGCGAGCAGGTTTTACAAGGAGGCGTTTCTAGCCCAATACCCGACCTTCCTCCTTTACCCGGGCTTCGGTCCGGCAAGATGACCCAAAAGGAACCTCTTGGCGGAGTTATCAACTATGTTACTAATTGAAAAATCTGTTAATAAATCTCAGCAACCTGGAATTTGATGAGTTTTTCACTAATGATCAAGTAACAGGTTTTTCAAAACTGTAAAAAGCCAACAGAAAATGGCCACACTGAAAATAAAAATTTTGCAGAAAATTTAATGGACACTTGAGAAACGTGTGTGGTAGTAGTCTTGGCATTTTTATGACATATAAGTTGCCTCATATAAATACTGCAACCCTAAGAGGCCATAAATTAATTTCATCATCATTAGCCATTATAAGTCTACTGCTGGACAAAGGCCTTTCCCATCTCCTTCCATGACGACCTAGATTGCGCTAACCTCTGCCGCGTCTTACTGGCAAACTTTTCTATCTCATCCCTCTTGTGTCTGGTCTTTTCCTACTGCGTTTACTGTCCCATGGGCACCAATTAGTTAGTGTTTTCCCCCCATCTATTGTCATTTCTTTTTGCTAGGTGACCAGCCCATCTCCATTTTGCTGCTTAATTATTTCTATAATATCCTTGACTCTAGTCCTCCCTCTGATCCATGTTTTTTTTTCTATCTCTTAGAGTTATTCCTAGCATTGCTCTTTCCATGGCTCTCTCTGCGATTCTAAGTTGGTTTTCAGTTAGTTTTGTTAATTTCCATGTTTTGCATCTGCATGTCATGGCTGGTATTATACAACCGCTGTATATTTATGCTTTAGGCACATTAGCAAGGTGCTCTTCAAAATGTCTCTAGTCATACTGAATGCTTTCTGACCTATCATTATGCATTGTTTTATTTCGCTGTCGTGGTCTTTCTCTAACTTTATTACCTGTCCTAGGTAGATGTATTCATCAACCTCTTTTAGAGCATCTCCATCTATCTTTATGATCTTTTTGGGGACCTTATCATAATTTATTACTTGTTAATATCTCGATAAATGCTTTTGTGTAAAATCCAGTGCAATTTGTCTGTGATTAAATATATGATTCTAGGTATTTACTAGCTTAGTTTTGGCACAAGGCCACAATTATGGGGCACCCAGTAAGGATCAAACTTGGTAATAAGGATCTGCAAGACCAGCTTGTTAACTGTTACTTTATATTGTGGCACCAGTTTTTTCTTCTTTTATATTACTGTAAGCAAGTGAAATTCTTTGATGTAGCTCATCTAAGTGGTACAAAAATTATGAAAGGATCAAATCTCTTGATACCAAACTTCTTTGTATTACTGATGTTTTTACTGTTGTATAGCCATGTTTGACCAAGAAAAAGGAAGACTGGAGACCTGGTTTATAAAAATATGATGATATATTTTTATTGCATCCGATACATCATGCCGTGGTGGAGAAGAAGTGGGAGAGTGATAATGAGATCCGGCAGACTTTTCTTTGGTCTTGCGTTTGTCCTAGGCCTAGCCTCTCTCTCGCTCAATGCTCAATGCTCAAGCTGGTTTTCCAGCCCACCACCTGCAGATTGAGGTTTAGTTGCTATCCTGTTTATAACTTTCAACACTTGTGGGGGTTACAAATTTGACCCCCAACCACAGCTGCCTAAATATCTAACATTACCACAATGTTTCAGCTGACCCATTCTACTGCCTTCTTCGGGTTTATAATCTATAAGGAAAGAAAGAGGTATTTTTCTTTTCTTTTTTTCTTTCTTTTTTTTCTTTCTTTTTTTTCTTTCTTTTTTTTTCTTTTTTTCAACCAAGGTGACAACTGAAAAAAGTCACTAATATACCAACTGAATCAGATCATTCTAGTAATGTGAGATATGCAGATGATATTTTCACCACTACCCATGTAATTCAGGTGAATCTAATTTATATACGGTGGTGTTCTCTATAATGTTTATATAAATATATCTGTATAAATAAACATGCCGAGGAAGCTCCCAGCAATCCCTGTTCCGCTTCCGGTCCCAAAAGAGCGAGCCGGAAGTGGGATCAGGGAAGGGTCACTTTTACCAGGCTAATCAACCCTATCACACGTGTTATCTTGTTCTGTCTTCTTTTCTTAACACGCTTAAACAGATTATGAATCAAAACGCATTCTAATTTCACACAGCTACTACAAGAAGAACAACAAGAACACAACATTCTCCACCACAATTTTCTTTTTTTTTCAAACAAGATGGCTACAGAAAATGGTCAGCTTTTCATTTTGATGTGGTTTTCTTTGCTCAGAAGGGAGTTCTGAGCAAAGAAAACCAGTCATGCCAAAATCCACATGGGTTTGACTTATGCATCTAGCTGAAAAACTGACCATTTTCTGTAGCCATCTTGTTTGAAAAAAAGAAAATTCTCTTTCCTTATGGATTATTGACCTGAAGAAGGCTGTAGAATAGATTGGCCAAAATGTGGTAACAATATAAAGAACACAAAAAAGTTCAATAGTCAGAACAATGTTTTGAATGTTAATGACTCCTCAAAGTTATAGACAATATATTCTCAATACTTATCTTATATTTCTATGTGTACATACATGCATATTAATAATTCAGTATTATATATTATCTGACAGTGCATGCAGGGTTGCGTGGGGCGTAATATATCTGAAAAAATCTAAAAATTAATCTTTTAAAATTTGTGTCTGTGTGTGTTGGGGGGGGGGTGCTAGCGCCACCGCTAATGTATATATAAATGTGTGTGTGCACGCACGCTTTACTTTTTAAAATCCTCAAATCATTTGAGGTTTCCCTTTGTTCTTATGAAGATTGTACAATAGATTTGACCTAATATTCTTCAAGTACATATTCACATTTTGGTTGTATTAACCTTGGTACAAAAATATAATTGTTCCTTCTGTTTCATTACATTTAGAGTTGTTGAGGTTTCAGATATTAGATGATTTACAGTGCAATGGTGTGTATGTAGAGGGGGACACAAACTTTCATTTTAAATATCCCCCATCTCTTATATAAAAAAGGTTATTACAGCAGTTTTCTTGTTTAGTGGTGTGATGAATAAACAATTGTTTGGTATATAATTGTACATATAATAGCCTTATTCTGCCAGTGGTCAAGAATTAAGACAAACCTTACTATCTATTTTTTCCAGATTTTCAAGACATTTCACACACATTTTGTGGCAAAACTTGTTCTAAAAGAGTTTAGGTCAAAGATTGCAAAATTTGATGTTTAACCCTTATAGAAATATTTAGTTTGTTACTGCAGAGAATGATTAACGTGAATTAGGCTAGTGGTGGACTGTCAACTGAGTAACCCCACAGGAGAGTGTCTGTTCAAGCATATGCAGTAAGGTTCCCTCTAATTGATTGCTAAATTACATCTAGTTGAAGTGTAAATATTGTTTATAATTGGAGATTATGAATAAATTTTTAAAAAATCTGCGCAACTGGTTCTCGAAATATTAAAAATGGCTTGATACTTTCCGGACAGACCTCGTACACAGTTGAACATCAAAACCTTTCCAATTCGGTGTGCAAGATTACAGAATGTGCAGCTAATGTGCAGAATAATTGCTCTTTTTAAGAATGCTCTAGTAAATGTCATAAACTTTTAGAAATGAAATATTTTTGAATCAAAGAGTTTGCCTCAGATTCTTGATGGCTAAATACCATGCAATACAAACTTCGCCCACTCAACTTGTACCTATTTGCATGATACGTGCCATATGCTATTGATATTTACTAGTTATTAGTAGACTTGATAAGTAAATCAAATCAATCCTTCAGAGACTGAGGGGCACGGGTATTGAAAGATAGAGTTAAGTCAGAAGGAAGAGAACAAGGAAAGGAGAAAAAAAAAACTTCCTGAATTTTATCCAAGCATTAAATATATTTTCGGCATATGTAAAATTGGTTTTTGACTTACAATTTTTATTTGTTTCCCTTTTCTTTTTTCTTTTTTAATAAACCTTTTTATATTTTAGCCTTTGTCTGTATTTGTTAGTTCTGAATCAAACCAGATGCTGCCTTCAATTCTGTTTTGTTTGTTTCATGAAGCCAGAGATTTGGGTACTGGGGTGGCTAGTGATTTGAATGCAGAAGGCTTTTTCTTACCCCTTACAATATCCATCTTTTCTCCTCTGCTCTGGGCCCTGTCGGCTGGGGCCTAGAATACGCTGACTGCATGTCCTGCGGAGGGGTAAGACCCCCTCAAACAGGCACCACCAAAGTAGCAAGTCTCTAATTATAAAAAAAATAACCGTTTACCAAAGTCGCAAGACACTATTTTGGGGATTATAAACTGATTTTGGCATTAAATGACCTATCAAGGGTTGATATGCCGCTAAACAAATCAATCAATCAATCAATCCTCTGCTCTGATCATATTCTGACAGAAGCCAGAAATTGAGCCACCCAGCCATTGACGATTAATGAAACTTTAAAAATGGATTCATAATGTCTACAACTCTCTTAATGGGTTTCCAAGATCAAGGAAAACAAAGTTTACAAATTAAAAACCATCAACCAAAACTGTCACCATAGGTTTCTTCAGTTTTTAAGTTGGTCTTTGGAACATTTACTCCTTATTATATCTAGAAAAAACATTTTTTTGGTTTGTTATTCTTTTATCCCCCCCCCCCTCAAATAGGTATTTAGATAGGCAATTGGCAATGTATGTTTATGCTAAATTGGTCCTTAGTTTGTGTCTGGCAGCATTCCCGCCTGTTTTTTTTTTGTTTTTTTTTTTAAATTCAGACTTTTTTTAGTGATCACTGCCCAACAAAATGCGAGAGAAGTAACTTATTCATTGATCACCCATTTTTCCACTTCTGTAATTGATCACCCCCAACATGGCATCATGCCAAAAGACGATGGTCACATGACTAAACAGACCTGTTTTTTTATTTATTCTGTAATTATATAATAATGTGCAATTAAATGATCAATAAATAAAAGTTTATATAAAATAATTTTAGCTCATTTATTTCAGAGTATATATGTGCCATACATATGCTGCTCGTTTAGCAGTCGCACTCACCAGCGCAGTGCAAATATAGGTTCTCAACTAATAAATGTCTTTATAATTATCATATTCTGTCGGATATATAATTATCCATCATTTGATTTCATACTGTCGACATAGATTGCCACATTATATTCGTGCCTAAAATACGAATGTGAGAATGGAGAAGCCAGCAAAGTGTAGGATTAAAAGACTCTTGCCTACCATGAGAGTTTCGTTAGCTCAATCGGTAGAGCAAAACCTGTGTATAAGGTTGCTTCCAAGGTGGATGCAAGTTCGATCCCCGCACAGAGCTTGTTTCTTTATTCACATTTACGATTTAGGCCGCTCGTTTAGCAGTCGCTCACACAGGCGCCGGGTATATATAGGTTCTCAACTAATAAATGTCTTTTATAATTATCATATTCTGTCGGATATAAAATTATCCATCATCTGATTTCATATACACACATGCATGCATATCTGTGGGTATGTTTTCTTGTATATATGTATATAGTCAACAAGAACAATAATTATCAGATGATAATTTTCAAAGGATAATAGTAATTCTGAATTCATTACTTGATTAACAACCCAGGTGTGTGCTTAGTCTTAGTCCTTAGTCCAGTGAAGATGTATATATTGTTAGAAAGGAAATTTTATCAGCTTTCCAATTTTTATCTGTTGGGATTAAAAAGTCACAGTCCAAAACGTGAAGCTAAGTACTCAGCATTTTACAAAGAAAACTTCAAGTACACAGTCCAAAGTCAATGGATCGTAGAATTAATTATTGATGAAAGTAAATATATGTATATATCGTCTGAAAGGGAATTTCATCAACATCGACTTTTTAATCCCAACAGATACAAATTGGAAAGCTGATAACATTTCCTTTCTAACAATATATACATGTATATACCTCCATCAAAAACTAATTCTACGATTCATAGAATTTGGACAGTGGAATACTTAGCTTAGCGTTTTGGGCTGTAACATTTTAAGCCCAACAGATACAAATTGGGAACATGCACCATTTGAAAGCTGATAAAATCTTCTTTCTAACGACATATATATATATGTATACTTTAATCAAAAATTAATTCTAGATTCCATAGACTTTGGACTGTGTACTTGAAGTTTTCTTCGTAAGATGATGAATACTTTTTAAGCCCAATAACTACAAATTGACAAGATACACCATTGGAAAGCTGAGGAA
>VCCN01005562.1:3304583-3317290 GCA_006491835.1 Architeuthis dux
TTTCATCTTAATTTTAGTTGCCTTTCATTGCAACCACTCAGACCATCAATCTACGGACGTTAGTAAACAGCGTAGATTGGAAATAAAGGATAAGCACTCGGTGAGACTCAAACACATCCCTTTTGCCTCAAGGAAGCCTGATTATCTGTACCAGCCGCTCTTACCTATATCCTATATGTCTGATCTGCATGGCCATGGACTGACATTATTGCAATGAAAAGCAACTAAAATTAAGATGAACAAAAATACTAGTCAAAAATTAATAATGGTTGACAATGCTTTATCTAACAAAAAATAAATCCAGATAATATTGCTTTATACATTTTATTTGGTGGAAAAAAAAAAGAATTGGGCTTTGTTATTAACAATTGCGATCTCTTTGAATTCTTGCAGATGAATTATATTGGATTAAAACCAGCTGTTAATTATAAATGAATCAAACCGTTTGTTACAATAGACGGTTGCAGATGTTTTTCCAGACAGCAAGTGATAAAAACTAGAATGTTATTTAGAGACAAGGTTGTACACTAAATCTGCAGTTGCAATTTCATTGCAATTGCAGACTCATTACAAAGTGACTTGGCAAATTAACCTTTATGGTCATAACATTAAGCTACACTTTGCTAACACTTGTATTCATTCTTAATTGTAATATCAGCAAATATGTGTGCCTATGTCCGTTTTATTGAAAGCAACCTAATATCTTAAGCCTTTAAGAGCATGGACACCTGGACAGATTATGACTTTTGTAATAACACCAACATCATCATCATCATATCATTTGTCACCATTTGTACATATCTCATGATTAGATCATCTTGGCAGAATCAAGTTTATTAATTGTCAAACTCCAGTCCAAGTCTGGTGTTGAATTTGTTTTTCTACCGTAACAAGAATGAGAACAACAACAACAATCCTCACCAAATTTAGGGGAGTAAAAATTAACATTCCCCTACCGTGATTTGAAATCACGACCAACTGATTGGTAGGCTGATCTCTTACCGACGGAGCTAAATTGACAAGTCTTACATATCTACAAGGGCTTATTTATTCTAATAAATACATTTATACTAAAAAAAATATAAATTTTATAATTTTTTATTTTATATACACTCCAAAAGTTGCAGTAATCATCTTCAGTCAGAATAGGAGTGGATTTTGACCATGCTGCAGCCAGGCTTGTTGGTGTTTAAAAATAGGATGAATAGATCTATCAAAGAAGAGAAAAACCTGTTAGTTTTGTATAAGTAATCTTAATAATGCAGTGGCTCTTGTGCGTAAGGCTTCGCAGCCTTTTGGCTAAGATCAAAGTGTAGTATCTGTTCTTCGAAACCGCCATGGACTCAAAGTTCGGAGAAACACGGGGGTCCTGTGGCATGCTTGGGTATCGTCCTGGGAGTTGAGCAGGATATCTTGGCTGCGGCTGATAACATGCTGAGATCAAAGTTTAGTATTTGCACTTCGAAACCGCCATGGCCTCGAAGTTCGGAGAAACACGGCCCTTCGGGGATCCTGTGGCATGCTTGGGTATCTTCGGATACCTGGGAGAAGTTGCACAAGATATCTTGGTCAGCTGGTCGCGATCCCCATTAGCCCACTCGGGATCCGTCCTGAGGAGCTTTTGACTTCATGTCAAATTTGCCGCCGTAGGGAGGTGAATAAAGAAAAAGATCAAAGTGTAGTATCTGTTCTTCGAAACCGCCATGGCCTCGAAGTTCAGAGAACCACGGTCCTTTGGGGGTCCTTGGGGCATGCTCGGTTATCGTCCTGGGAGAAGTTGCACAAGATATCTTGGCCAGCTGGTCGGGAGGCGATCACCATTAGCATGCTCAGGATTCGTCCTGAGAAGCTTTTGGGATCCCCCCCTTTATCCCAGTCCTCTTGCAATTGTCTCAGTGACAGGGATTTGGGATTCTGCCCCCTCAAGTCTCTAGTCACGGGGACATGGGATGCCCCTCCCCCTACTGAATCTGGCAGTATATGACCCACCAAGGGTTGATGTGCCGTTAAACAAAACCATCAATCAATGGTGCAGAGCAAAATTTTCTTCTTTTTTTTTTTTTTTTTTTTTTTTTTTTTTTTTCTTTTAAAGTGTGATCTTCTCAATTCAATAGAAATGTTTTATATTCTCATTTCAAAAACCTAAATTATTCTTGAACAGCACGGAAAATGAAATTGACAGACCGAGTTTGAGTTTCGGCTGAGGCTATTTACATTTACTTTGCACTAATGCTCTTGGAAAAGACATGAATCCACTTCTCCCCCTAGCTATGGGTAAATAACAGTGCAGTTGGAGCCCTTTATCCCTGTAAGGCAGTCCATTTAAGAGAAGGACTTGGACTGAAAAAACCTACAGTTTGTTAGTTGCCATAACTGGTCCCAAACCTGGTTAAAGGAGGAGGGTTTGGCGTAAACCTAGCGACTCTGGCTATTCACTTCATTTCATGTAAAATTCATTATGATGCAATTTACTCTGATATATAATTTACCAAGATCTTTAAAATTACAAAAAGGTTAAGGATTAAAAAGAATTTACTGGAACGAAAATGTATTAAAAGATTTAGCAATCGTTTGGCGGAGGGCCCATTCCTGTTTTTATTTAGGCACTAGTGTTTGTTTGAAATTTATTTTTCTTCTCTGTAATTTGTATATTTCAATAAATTGTACATCTCCGGAAATTGTTATCGGTAAGGTGTTGTCTTTGAATCTGCCGGCTCCCCAGCAACTCCACCCCATAAAAACCTACTTGCTAATGAGACCTTTGTAGAGCAGTTGCATCACTATGCCCCACAAGGAGTCTACAGGAATAAATAAAAAATTAAAAATAGTATTCTTGAGAAAATATCCTCATCAGTTTGTTTACTTATGTTAAGTTTCTGAAATTGTCATTTTATTTGAACTTGTTTTACCAATTCCATGTTCCAAGCTGTTAACCGTTAGGCCAACTCCGCACCTCCACATCGATGCTTACAATAATAAAGAATTAGAAACTGTCAACATAGGTTTCTTCAGTGCCTAAAGCGTAAAGTATACAATGGCTGCATAATACCAGCCATGACTTACAGATGCAAAACATGGAAATTAACCAAACGAGCTGAAAACCAGCTCAGAATAGCACAGAGAGCCATGGAAAGAGCAATGCTAGGAATAACTCTAAGAGATAGAAAAAGATCAACATGGATCAGAGGACTAGAGTGAAAGATATAATACAACTAATTAAGCAGCAAAAGTGGAGATGGGCTGGCCACCTAGCAAGAAGAGATGACAATAGATGGGGGAAAAGACTAACCGATTGGTGCCCATGGAACAGTAAACGAAGTAGAAAAAGACCAGATACAAGATGGAGACGAGATAGAAAAGTTTGCCGGTAAGACTTGGCAGAGGTTAGCACAAGATAGGTTGTCATGGAAGGAGATGGGAAAGGCCTTCGTCCAGCAGTGGACTTATAACAGCTGATGATGATGATGTCTAGTAAAAAACGTTTTGGGTTTTTTTTTAAAAATTCGCTGCCAAAATAGTTTTTTAGTGAGTGGTTCAATTTACAATTTAAGTTTATGCTAAATTGGTCCCTTTTTTGTTACTGGCAGTGTTCATGCTTGTTTTTTGTGAAAATCCAGACTTTTTTAGTGGTCACCGCCCAACAAAAAGCAAGAGAAGTAACTTATTCATTGTAATTGATCACCCCCAACATGAGATGCTACAAAAAGACGATGGTCACCTGATGGTTTCTATTGAGTGACTAACCAGACCTGTTCTCTTTCCATTTTTCTATTTCTCTCTCTTTAGAGGCTCAAAAACAGGGGGCCATATTGAAGGGAAATAACTTGTTTAAATAGAGTCCTTAAATAATGTAATCTGATGAATATATAAATAGCATCTTTCAGTGAGTAAATCGGTCAACAATTATACTGAATGTCCAAGACAACAGTTAATATTTACTTTAGGATAATTCAATCAACAAAAGTAAAGAATAGCTGATAATTTATTAATTGTGAATGGAGTGATTGAAGATATTGATTCGGAGAGAATCTTTTTTTCTACAGGTATACCTTGAATAGTATGGTTAATTTGTTCCAAAATTTCCTTACTGTTCAAAACTGCACTGCTTATAATTTAATTTCTTTTTTTGTTTCAGCTTATACTTAGTTACATTAATTAGTACAGCAATACCTTAACTGTACTAGATGAAGACCTGCACTAATCAAAAGCGCACTATTCAAGGTATTGCTGTATAAGAAATGAGACATTATATTGTCTGTATAAGTATTAGTGTATGGAAAGACTTTATTTATCAGACAATTTTAAAACTTAAAGGCTGAAAGTAACTTAGAAAATCAAGTGTTCAATATTTGGTTAACGGATAAGAAAAGGTGGCCGATTTTATTATTTCATCATTTAATTACATCATTCGGATAAATGTGGAAATTTTAACAAAATTTAGCCCTACTTTGTCTACAACTTTGAGAGGAGTCATTAATCTTCAGAATTTTGTTCAGTCCATTGAACCTCCTCTTTGCGTACTTGATGTTGTCAACACAACACTTCAGCTGGTCTATTCTTCAGCCCTCATCAGCTGTACAATCCATGAGAAGAGGAAGGCCTTTTTTTTTTCTCCAGAAGGGAAAAAAAGAAAGAAAAAGTGGTCATTAATATACCAACCAGATTAATCCACTTCAGAAGTGCCAGTTACACAGATATAACTATACCAGTACCCAAGTGATTTTTAAACTATAAATGCAGGATATCTCCAACATCTGGTTTGCTAAGCAAAGAAAACGACATGGTGTAGAAATCCATACTAGCCCGACTTATGCACCTGGCTGATATATTTTCTTTCTATCAATATTTTTCCTAGAAAAAAATGGATTTCCTATTGTACACCTGACAAGGGCTGAAGAATGGACCAGCCGAAACATTGTTGACAAAATCAATTACACGAATCTAAAAGTAATCTTTTAAAAAAAATGTAACCATTACTATGTATTTTCAGCATTGACCCATAGGAGTATATGCTATACTCTATCTATTAGAAACCAACCAAAATTGTCAACATAGGTTTCTTCAGTTTTTAAGTGATTCTGGCTGGCTATGTATGCGTCATGTATACAGGCCGCACCCATGGAGATAACATTCTGAACATTTAAACATTTACTGCTTATGTCTAGAAAAAACTTCTTTTTTAAAAATCCGTCCCCGCCCCTGAGTTTTTAGGGTTCAATATACAATGTAAGTTTATGCTAAATTAGACCCTTAGTTTGTGTCCAGCAGGGTTTGTGCTTGTTTTTTAAAATTCAGACTTTTTAGTTATTCAACAAAAATCAATAGAAATAATTTATTCATTGATCACCCCTTTTTCCAATTTTTTAACTGATCACCCCCAACATGGCATGCTGCCAAAAGATGTTGGTCACATGACAGTTTCTATTGAGTGACTAACCAAACCTGTCATCATTAATTATTGTTTAAATTGAATGCCAATGCTGAAACTATCCGTGGATTTACTTCACTGATTAATGTTTAGCATATGGCTTTTTTTTAATGTAAGATTGTGTAGTGCCAATTTTTCTGCTGAGCGATCATAACTACCATCAAAATAATCTTTTACTTGGACAATGATACCATCTGCGGGTACTAATGATGTGTTCTCTACAAGTAGATAATGTGATTCCAGGTCACCCTTGGCCAAACTGATATGTTCTTAAAGTAAAACTAAAATCTTATATAATCAAGAAAAGATTTTACTTATGGAAAAAAAAAATCATTGCTACATAAATATATAAAGAATTATATAGTACAGGGTGAGCATAAAGTCCTTTCACCACGTTCACCAGACATTACCCATCATGGCTTTCTTTAATGTCAGTATACCAATGGCAGATGTGTACAGTTCACCAGTTCCTGATACTGAAACTTTGATGGCAAAGATAACCAATGCTTTAACAACATTGACTGAACAGATGTTGAACACTTGACATGAAATTGAATATCACTTAGCCGGTGACTGAACAGATGCCAATGAACACTTGACATGAAATCGAGTATCACTTAGCCATTCTCTGGGCAACAAATGGAGCATATGTTGAATTTCATGAATTACAGGAAAAATCATATGGCATTCAATATATATATATATATATGAGAGAGATTTTTAAATTTTTTATATGTGGTTAAATCAATAATTTTCTTTCTCTAGAAGAGTAGACAAATATCCTTGGCTCTTCCATCAGTCAGATTTGAAATTGTTTTCCATCTTGATGTGAATTTATGGATGGAACCGTGTCTGTATATATGGAAATTTTGAGGTACATGCCTTTCCCAAGAAACATATGCATTTTCAAGTCTGGCATTCTATCCCCCATGTCATTCTATGCCTCTATACACACTCTTACATTATGCACTATAGCTAGCTCGGGCATCTGTCAGGAGAAGGACACTCCTGTCAAACCTACGACCTGTGGGCTCTGCCCCTATCCGCGCCACTCCGGTGGCCTATAGGATGCAAACCCTTGGTTTAAAGGAGCAAGTCGCACTTCACCTTAAAACTACACTGCTCAGGCTGGAGGTTTACTCCACACATTGGCCCCGCCATCTATGGTCCAAATGCTGTGGAAAACCATCCCCAAAATCTTTGTTCGCAAAGCCAAGCCATTCATTCATTTATTCATACTTATGTGTAAACCTGTGTGTTTACACATCTTTCAGTATCTAGATGCATAGCCTTTAAATTAAAAAAATATACAGGGTGGGTGAGAATTAACTCCCTATTGGAATTTATATGTAACTTTTAGTAAATATTGCTGTATTTTCGTGAAACAACACAGCAGGCAAATTCTACCATTGTATGGTCTAAAGTAAAGCTAGTTTGACTACAATTGACCAATAAATAATAAAGTTGTTACCAATTTCCAATAGGGAATTTCTTTTCATCCACCCTGTATACATACATTATTCATATCAGCACTACAAAAGCATAAACCACCCAGGTGTATGCATGTACACACATAAACTTATACTTTGAAAACCACATTTATATCTGCACATTTATTCTTAAATTCATATCCATATATGCAGAGACTCTTATTCAACCTCATACCTGCTAATATGATCACGCATGAGAAGATACGCACACGCATACTTGTGAAAGCATAGAGATATACTCTCACATTCTTGTATTTTCAAACTTACATATTCCTTCTATATAGTTGCATCTATGCTTGTACACCTGCATATGGACACATAAGTGCACGTTTGCATACCGATACCAGTGTTTTGATAGCTGCAAGAAGTGCGCATCATTTTTTTTTTTTTTCAAAATGTACTGCACTTGCCAATATAAGTAGTGGTTTCTATGGTCAGGTGGGAGTGGGAGTATGGGAAGAAGACTAGAAGAGAAGAGGGTAGTGTGCAGGGGGGATGTGACAACTGTTGATGGTGCAGCTGCAACTAACCTCAATGAAGTAGGTGCAAGTTATTAGCATTGTCATGGTAACCGTGCCTTTTGAAGTGATTCCAAATGTTTGGCTCTGAAACAATTTCAAATAAATCAACTTCTCTAAAAAAAAATCAGCAAAGAAAAAGATGGCGACAACAAGAAGTAAAGAGCATTTTCAACATTTGAAGCAAAAATGGTGATGCTTCCCTCTGCTAATGAAGTTGGACAGTGGTTATGTATTCATCCATGTTAGAAACCGTCAGCCAAAACTGTCACCATAGGTTTCTTCAGTTTTTAAGCTGGTCCAACTGGCTGGCTATGTATGTATGTATGACACGTACAAGCTGCACCAATAAAAATAGAGGGCTGAAAAATGTCTAGAAAAACGCCCCCCCCCTCAATAGGATTTTAGAGGGGGTGGGGGGGTCAATGGAAGTTTATGCTAAATTGATCCCTTAGTTTGTGTTTGCTTGTTTTTTTGAAAATTCAGACTTTTTTTAGCAATCACTGCCCAACAAAAGGCGAGAGAAGTAGCTTATTCATTGATCACCTCTCTTTCCAATTTTTTAATTAATCACCCCTAACATGACATGCAGCAAAAAAAGTTGGTCACGTGATGGTTTCTATTGGGTGACTAACCAGACCAGTTTGTTTATCCACCCACACAATATCTCCAAAAGTTCTCAATGAATTTCAATGACATTTTGTAGAACATGGGCTAAGAAAGAATTGATTAAATTTCAGGGCGGCTCCAGGAATGTTTTGTTGATTTTATTAACATTGCGCGATAGGACAATTTTTTGGCTTTTCGGATGTAATAACACAGTAATGACAAGCTTACTCAGTCTAAGAGAAATAATCAAGTGCTGAAATGAATTGAGGTTCAGAGGGATCTCTGATGAATAATTATTACAAGTTTTTGTCACAGCATAGTCTAGGATCTGTAACCTGATTGTTCTGCTTTTAGTGACAACGGCGTTGGCAGAATGTTTTGTAGTTGTAATAGGATTTTTAAGGATTAAGATTAAGTTCCAGTGCTGATTAACAATAAACTAACTGTATTTACTTATTCACAGCCAGCCACACTATCATGCTATTCTGTGATCAAAGCTGTAGACAGCCATTCCATCCTGGCTCCTCCTTTAAAGGGTCGGTAGAACCCTATAGCCAGCTCAGGCTTCTACCAACTATGGTTCAGCCTTACTGTCGGAACATTCCCACAAGGGGGCGACAGACCTCCTCAGCTAGCTCGGCATCTGTCAGGAGAAGGACACTCCTGTTAAACCTACAACCACTGGGCCTTGCCCCTATCCGTGCCACTCCGGTGGCCCATAGGATGCAAACGTGGTCTAAAGGGTGGGCAAGTCGCACTTCACCTTAAAACTACACTGCTCAGGCTGGAGGTTTACTCCTCACATTGGACCCACCGTCTATGGTCCAAAATGCTGTGGAGGGCCATCCCCAAAATCTTCGCTCGCGAAGCCAAGCCAAGCCATTCATTCATTCATTTACTTATTATTTCCTGGTGTATTTAATGATTTTTATTTTTGTTATTTCAATAAATAGGTTACATATTCATAGTGATGCTATGTCAGGTTTCAGTTTCCATATTTTTTCACTATATTCTTTTTTTTTATTCCTTTCCCTTTCTATACTTTTGTCCACAGCTGATAGTTGTAAACTTGCACGCAATAAGGAAGCTCATATACAGACTAATTTTTCATGTAGTAGATTATGTAAGTGTGTGTGTGTGTGTGTGTGTGTGTGTGTGTATATATATATATGAGAGAGAAGAATAGTTGAATTTCACAAAAAAGGGTGCAATAAATTTCAGGAAAAAAAAGTAAGGAAAAGCCACACTTATTCCACAGTTCAGACTTCCTGAAGTTGAGTCTCTGAACCCAACAACTTATTTTATAAAATATCCAATATTATTAAATATCTAAAAACTTCCAACAAGTGTGGCCTTTTACTTTTTACCAAAATAGTTGTGGGTGGGTGTAGATGTGTTATGTGTAATATGTGCACAAATAGGAAATATTTATAAATATGTACTCATTATCTTTTTGAAAATATAACATGCGAGTCTGGATATGTCTAAATTCATACATGTACATGTATACATGTAAGCATACACATGTGTAGCACTCATAGATATATACACATATGCATACACTTATATTTTATATATTGTTATGGCATATTTAGTCGTTGGCTGCTGAATGCCGAGGAATGGCCAAAGATGTCTGACAAAGAGAAAGAATGTGTTAAAATGTTGAAGTGAATCAGTAGCCTTTTGTTTTAAGCCTGTTCAATCTAAGATGCAACTCTCTTGCATTTACTATACACATACATCTGGATTCTGGCTTTAAAAAAAAGATCCATGTTTATTCAAACTAAGATGCAACTCTCTTGCATTTACTATATACATACATCTGGATTCTGGCTAGAAAAGATCTAAAAATTCTATTGCACATTTTTTACAGATTCCAACTCTGTCTCCAGTAACCCAATAATTGCTTCTGACTCCATGACTCTGATTGCACAGCCCTACTGTTATGTATTCATGTTCCAGTAACAAATTTAGAAGAGAAGAAAAATCATTATTTCACCTGTTGTATTAAGAAATTTACTGGAAATAAGCCAAGTTTATCACATTATATTTTCACTGAGGATCAAATTTACTATTGATCCCTTCCATGACCAGAATCAAAATCTTTGAGTTTTTCTCACTAGTTAAAATTGCAAACAGTTTTATATGCTGCACTATGTGTATATGATGAAGTGCCATTGGCGTAGTCAGTAATGGCGCAGACAATGGAATCTGCGACCCGAGTTCAAACTCTGGTCGAGGCTGTTTATGTTCACTTCCCATTAATGCTCTTGGGAAAGGCATGAATCCATCTCTTCTCCACCCAGCCATGGGTAAAATAGTCAGGCAGATTGGGCTCTCTAGCCTTGGGAAGGCAACTAGTCTAGGAGAAGGACAATGATTACAAAGCAGGGAGTGGAGTCTTCTTAAGGTGATTTGATGTCCTTCCGGCAGCTCATGCAGTCAGGCGTATCGCACTCTGCTTTCATCTGGACTACATCAGTGATGCCGGGGGGGGGGGTCAGACGACTGGGCATCCTGGGATCTCCAAATCAGGCAGGGGACACTCCAGTGTCATTCCATTGTCTGTAGAGTCAAAACGGAGGCCATTCACTATGTATATGTGAGTACACATCTATGTTTTATAGAGTGTGTGTGTGTGTGTGCGCATTTTTTAATCACTGCTACCCACAACACTGGTGTATTGCTGGGTTTAGGTTATTCATGTGTTCTAACATTTATTATGTACATTATATGTATCCGGATTTCGCCAGCCCTTACCGTTCATAGTAGAAACTTGAAATTTTGCACGCACACTCCCCTCAATCAGTAGGGAAAATGTTATTTTTGTTTTTTGAAAATTCCCCCCCTAAATAGATTTTTGAGGTGGGTTCAATATGCAATGTAAGTTTCTGCTAAATTGGTCACTAGTTTGTAGCCACTTGTTTTTTTGAAAATTCAGACCTTTTTTAGTGATCACAGCCGAACATGCCTTTCCAACTTATTCATTGGTCACGCCTGTTTTGAACTTTTTAATTGATCGCCCATACACAGCATATATGGGTGGTGGTGATTCATAATTTCCCTTGGAATACTAGTTACCGTTGTGAGCTAATTTTCTGCCTGACAATTGCGGTTAACACCTACTGGAATGTATTTCAGATTGAAAGTTAAGATGTGTTTTTGAAACTAGACATTGAATTCACCTTAAAAAAATCTTCAATCATTCAATATATAAAATATAAATGCAAAAAGAAATTGTTTAGTACTGCATGACCCATGTAGGTGCTAGTCCTCTAGAAAGCCAAATTTGGTCTGTGTTTTAATTTTTCATTGCTATTCAACCCTGGATTGGAAAAAAAAGTTATTTTCTTTCATAGATTAATTCGTTTAAATAAATAGCTTGTACGAATTGACCTCTTGCTTAAAATTTTGTTTGGTAATGTATTTATTTTATTGGATATATAACTGTCCACTGGCCCCAGGCCAGTAAGCATTCTTGGTTTAATGTCTGGTGATAAACTCTGATGGGAATCAGATGTGCCTTCAATTTTTTTCTCTATTCAGACTCTTCCATCATATTCATCTTAATGCAAGAAATATATACATATTAAACAGTTGGTTCTTGTAATGATATCAGTTTGGTAGGATGATAAAGATGGTGTCCATTTGATTTCGCAATGAGAAGGTTAAAGGAGAGAATGAAAAGTCAGCACTTTAGTTAAATATTAAATTGAACAGTATTTTTTCTTCTAGATACAGAGGAAGCCGTTTATTATAATCACTGATAATTTTATCCAACTTGTTCTCAAAATCAGTCGGTCTCAAACACTTTAAAATGAACTGAAAATTTTGAAATATAAATTTTATAATAATGAATGCAAATTGTTCCAATTTTGATATCCTTTGATTAATGTTATCAGCTGATTATTGTTATCTAAAAGACCTTGTCCCAAAGTGATCACAATAAGTGGCTAGATAATTTTTATTAAACAAAAATAGCAATATTTTCTATAGTTTTGAGAAGGGTTATTAACATTCAAATAGTTCATTCGGATATTACACCTGAAGAATGGATCGGCCGAAACATTGTGTTAACAACACAAACAACAAGGAGTTCAATCGTCCGAAGAACTATTTGAAAAATAGGAATGTTTTTCTGAAGAAGCAAATGAGTAAAGATAACAGTGTAGTAGTTGGTAGCAAGAAGAAAATCCATAAGAACCGTTAAAGTTCTTCTGGGAATTGACTTATCTGTAGGCTCTGTTTTCTGAATGTGATTCATAACAGGTGTACATGACCAGTTCTTGTATTGCATTAAATCTAGGTCTATGCCTAGCTTGTTAACCAACAGCTGTTTCAAGTTCTTCTTATGTGGAAGAAAAGGGAGAATATTGGGAACTCATTGGAGTGGAAATTAGAAGAAGGGATTCTATCTGAAAGTTGGACATCATAATTATTGCATTACCCATGAAGGTAGACTTTGGAAAATAACATTCGTTATAACAGCTGTCCTGAGAGAAACAAGGGCAGTAATTGAAGAGTTCATTAAGTTGTTCTATTAATAACTCAATACTATTTATGAGTATGTATTGGGGAGGGAGTCTCCTCCTCTTATATGTGCATCTGTTATATAATGTGTGTGCGTATCTGTTCAATGATTGTGTGTGTATTTTATATATA
>VCCN01005562.1:3317390-3328705 GCA_006491835.1 Architeuthis dux
GCAACATCTTTAGTGTTTGAAGATACAAAGCTTTCTAGACTCATATATATATTATATAATGTGTGTGTCTGTTTATATAATGTGTGTGTTGTGTGTATATATATATGGTAAGGGGGAAAGAGATGTATACAGTGTAAAGTGCCAGGAGACTGGGGATAATAAAGGGTCTGTTAGCAGGTGCAGCAGGAAGATTGATTATGCTCAGATTGTAAAAAGCCATATATATAAGCCAGGAAAAAAAATTTAAATCAAATCTAGTGAATGTACAACTGTAAAAACATCAAGTCATTTACAATTTTGAGTGCATTTTAAGTTGTTTTTTCTACCAACATATAAGTAAAAAAACTCAGAGTGCCTCAGTGTGGAGCCATGGTTAGCAAGCTGGTCTAGCAAACCATTACTACTGTAGTGAGATCAATCTTTACTGGATGCCCAACACTTGTGGCCTTGTGCAAGACTAAGATAAGCTTAGTTAAAAATCAAGTCCAGAGATTTGACATCAGATTTCTGAAAATACCCAAAATGTTGGCTTTACTTTTGCATATATGTGTATGCAGAATTAACAGTAATAGCGATATATGCATGCACTTGAGGGTGTACATATATTTAACATATTTAGTGGCATATAAGACCCTACACACACACACTTTTATTTTTCTCAAGAAATGGCTAACAAAGTAAACATAACCTTTGTTGTCCAACTGTACATTGACCAGAACTTGAAGAATTTAAAACTGGGTGATAGATGAGAAGAATTCAGGCTTATGTGCCATCAGATATGGCATAAACATGTGTCACCTGTACATAAAGAAAGGAAAATCTTTTATGAATATACATACATAGCATCATTATTCAGTCATCAGAGCATTTTCCTTGGTTTTCTATGACCATATGCTACTTTTCAGGTAATTTGTGTATTTCATCATAAAAGAAGAATTCCATAATGAAAAATCCTTTCATGATTTAGAACACCCTGTATACACACTAACAGAAAGAATAAGCTCTGGGAGACATTATTCCCTCAGCTCTGGGTAAAATAGTGTATGGGAAAGTGAGTAATGCCACTTTGGGTGCTTGTCACCTCTAAGTTTATTTCACATATTGCAAATAAGGGCCAAGACAGAAACTTGCGATATGTGGAGCCCAGGCAGGAATGGCTGAAGCTGTAACAAGTGTGAGAGCACTACTTACTTATTTAGACATTATTACTAATAATAAAGCCAGTCAATGCAAATTATGAGGGATTTGTAGAGGCAATTCAAGCCTTTCTCTAAGCCACATGAAAATTTGGATACAAGAGGAGCAGCCCTAAATATCTTAGCTGCTATTTGTAATTTCACATTTTTGTGCTATTTGTTCTTTTTGTGTGATATACTTCAGGAAGTAAATCTTACACAGGAGTAGTTGCAGACCAAGGGCTTGACTCTTGACAAAATAGCTTTTTTGCATGAAGAGCGCAGTAACTTAGTAAAGCTTGCGATTGAAAAGGCACTTTTAATATGGAATTAAGATAGCGAGAATAATCAGGTTTAGAAAGTGGATTGCAGGGAAGAAGGCTAGAGATACGAGAATAAGCAGGCAATGCTGGTTTGTATAGATTGATCAAAAGCTGTTAAAGAAATCAAGTATGTTTGAAGCTGTCTGAGATAAGAGTCTATTATTTGCCAATGAAGAGGAGTTAAAAGAATCCGTTCCAAAATTGACCAATTTTTCTGATGGGATATCTAAGAGTGAGCTTTTAATAGAAATACCAAGGCTTAGAAGGCACTTGAGAGCTGCTGAGATCAATTTTTGCAGAAGCCAAGAATTGGAGATCATTGGAGTTGTCATTTATAGCAAATTTGGAACTTTTCAGAATTTATTCCAACCCTCCCTTTAAGTGTAAAATTATTTCTGGCTTCTTGTGAGAGGAGTTTTTCAAAGCTGAAACTTATAAAGACTTATTTACGATCTACCATGGGACAGTCAAGACTATGTGATCTGGCAATATTGTCAATTGAAAGTGAAGTGGCAAAAGGCATATCTTTTAATGAAGTGATTGACAATTTTTCAGCCGAGGAAAACGCAGATTTGGTTAAGATGTTTGTGTTTATTTTCTTGATTATTCATTTGTTCTCAAGCATATTACCACATGGAGAGAGATTTGGCTGAGATCCTTACCTTTCATTTTTTATTTCATTGTAAAGTTTTTTTTAAAGATACTGAATAAAAACATTTTCATACTTATTTTCTTCATATTATTTCATAAAGTCAGAACTGAAAAATTGAAAACTAAAGATGAATAGAATTGTTAGTAAATGTAGGCTTATGCCATCACATTCAATAATATGGGAGAATCATGATGAATAATGAATAGTATTAGTACAAAAAAAATCACCAAAATTCTAGATATCCTTAGAAAAGAACAAGTTCTGGAACTTCAATAAATTTTAGCAGTGTTTGTTGCTTATATACAAGGTTTGGTTGAGATAATATCCTGATATCTGGGAGCATATCAATCCTCTGGGATTAAGAATAGTATTTTTTAAAATTTATTCCTGTAGACGTCTTGTGGAGCATAGGGCCACATTGCAGTTTCAATGGCATGTAAATTTTACCGGGTGGAGTTGCTAGTCCTACGCCCAAGATTGACAGCCTTACAGGACTAAAAGGCTCCAACTGTTCTGCTATTTACCTATAGCTGGGAGGAGAAATTGACTCATGCCTTTCCCAAGGAATTTAGTGCAAAGTAAATGTAAGCAGACTCAGCCAAAACTCAGTTTTCCATGCCGGTATATAAGGCTGAGTAGGCTTAAGCCTAGGGTCCCGTAACTAACAGGGGCCCGGAAAAATTCTGGGATATTCATATTTTTCTTAATTTTATTTTTGACAGAACCATAGCCGGATTAGCCTATACGCAAACTATGCTGCAGCATAGAGCCAAAAATAAATAGCAATTTAGAAATTTATCACTACTACTACAGGGAAAATGAATTAAACAATTTAAACTGTCAAAATAAGAACATTCTCTGATGTGAAGTCTGAGCACTCACTATAATTGTTAATATCTTAAAACTTAATAAAAATGTCCTAACAAATATCTCTTTAAAAAATGGAATGAATATATTACACATTTGCACATAACACTCTTTATTCACACGAATGACAGATCGCATTACTTACTTAAAAATATACAGAGGGGGGATGGTTCAAGATGGGGCCCCATATTGCTAATAGCCTAGGGGCCCTGGTATAGGTTAATCTGGCCCTGCCGGTAACTGCTATGCCACGCCGCACATCAAGAATAGCATTAGTACTGGCTTATTTAGCAAGCCAAATGATCAGGAACTGACAAACATCATACCATTTCCAGGAGTGTTAACATGAAATAGTGGTAGTTATCAGCTACCATAATTGAAGCCACGTTATTTTTTTTAGTTTTAATCTTGTCCATTTTGCACTTTTTTTAGGGACTTGCGGCTTTGTTTGAGAGCTATGATCAGTATAATGTGTACTTTTGTTAAAAGCGTGTCATTACTCCTGTATCTAGTTTAAGCCTTCAATCAGAGGGTGGGGGCATTGTTACAGAAGCACCTCCTTCTTTTATTTTCAATTGTCTTTTTTTTCTTCTTTATAAAAAAAATATTCTGTTTTATTCAAATATCCAACTGCTTTCACCCCGTTTGGCTTGTTGAGTCATTATGTATTCATTCTAAAGTGTGCTAATTGTGAATTCACTTTGATTTTAAAAATCTTGGAAAATACACTTTAATGGATGATTTTTTTTTTTTTTTAAATTACTGAATTGTGCATATTCTGTGCATATTTTGAAACTTTTAAATTAAAAAAAATAGAAACAAAAACATATTTTTACAATGAACCGAAAACCCTAGAAAGCTACTTTATGACAGTCATTGTCCCAACTACCTCCATTGTAGAGAATAAAGAGAATATCTCTATATAATAGAGATATTCTCTTTATTCTCTGTTGTGAGTCTTATTGTACAGAGCAGATTTCCTTCTTTTTTTTTTTTTTTTTTTTTTTTTTTTTTTTCATAATAAAAGCAGGTAGAAAAAATTGATATGAATGTCAAATTCCAAAGAATTATAATTCATAGAGAGAGAAATGCGTGATGGCATTATGGTTACCGGCACGGATAATGGAATCAGTGGACTGAGTTTTGACAGAGTCTATTTATGTTCACTTTGCATTGATGCATTTAGGAAAGGCATGAATCCTCCCCTCCCCGACAATGGGCAGTTGGAGCCCTTTAGCCCTGTAAGGCAGTTGATCCAAGAAAAGATTACTCTGACAGAAAAAAACCTACAGCTTGGCAATCGCCATAGCTGGTCCTAAGCCCAGGTAAACTAGGAGGGTTTGGGTGTGGGGCTAGCCCCTTTCCCTGAAAAAACCTACTTGCTACTGAGACCACAGAAGAGTGGTTGCAACCCTATGCTAAACAAGGAGTCTACAGAAATAAACCTAGAGAAACACTGGTTTTTTAGGTGTTTTTTTTAAACCTACGAGTAAAAACATTATGTACTTTATTACTTTTCATTGACTTGGTATTGAATATGGTTTTCCAGTTTTGCTATTAAAATTTAATGGTAATATTTTATTGTTTGTTTTTATAACATTGAGAAAACTTTATGCTATTGAAAGTTTTTTGTAAAATTTATATCCTAAATATGAAGTCATGGAAAAAATACCACCCTTTTTTTTTCTTTTTTTTTTTTTTTTTTTTTTTTTTTTTTTCCAAGCAATTAATTTTACAACACATTAATTACTATTCATTGAATGCAATTAGGAAATTTAAATGGAGGCATCTTTGCTGCTTCAGTTAACCTTTAGAACTCTGCATTCTTTGAAAGCCTGTGACTTGTGTGTTTGTTCTTGTGCAACTGAAATTGTCATGACAACATAACCGCAAAATTCAAACTTGGAGTCACCTGCAGAGCACAAAGGGTTAAAGTTATGTGGAAGGACAAGCTTTTGGCTCAGCTAAACAAAGTCGCCTACAGAGGGCTAAAGATTTGAAAGAAGAAAAAAAAGAAAATATTCCATGGAATTCTGATTGATAGAAATGGAATTTCTTCTATCAAAGAGAGGATTAGTGGTATAGCATACAACTGACAGCCTGGAGGTCTGGGTTTTACCGTAAGTGACTATTGATGCTTATTGATATTTATCAAACTTTGCTTAGTATGGTACAAGGCAAAGATTATTGAGACTTATTGCAATACAATTTATGATATTAGTAATGACAATGTGGAAAGAAACTTAAATTGTTTGTAAAAATTAACAATTTATTTCATTAACATGTTTTGCCAAGAAAGTAAGCTTTGTCAGAATGAGTAGAAATACAAATGTAACAGATTCTATGAGAACTTTACCGTACTAAGAAAAAAAAATTCATAGTTCATTACACAGCAAAAATAGGCTGCCTATCATAGCTCAATGGTTAACAAGCTTGTCTTGAAACCTGCTTTTGCAAGTGTAGTGGCCTCGTGCCAGACTATCCTAAACTTAGTAAATAACCATATAATAGGGTAAAAGTGATTTTGTACTTATAAAATCTGTAATAACCAAATTGTATGCATAATTGCAGTAAAAAGAGATTAACAAAAAAAATTGATAGTATTAATTCCTTGGATATCATTGAAAAACAAAATCTTAAATTGTATAAAGGTCCCCGGCAGAAAATGGTTGAAATAGAGACAGAGAGAGTCGCAATTAGTTGTTTATTAGGACTGTTAACTCTGAGATACCCGATTTTTTTTTTTTTTTTTTTTTTTTTTTTTTTTTTTTTTTTTTTTTTTTTTTTTTTTTTTCTAAATTTAAGAAAATATTTTATTCAATCCATAAAATTCTTAAAAGTGTTATATTTTTTTCAGTAATTAGGTGCCCAAGTACCTATATTTTCATTTTAATCAGTTCAGCAGTTTGAAAGTTCAATATTTTTTTGCGTGTTGACATATGGTTATTTACATATAAAATGTAAAAAAAACAATCAGTTCAGTCGTAACTCACCGTTTTTCTATTCCTGGGGTTTTGTCAACATTATAGCCAAATTTCAGCAAAATTGGTCAAGATTTGAGAAATCTTTCCCAATTGTAATTATATATTTATAGGTCACAAAATCTAGTTACTTTAACTCTTAATTTCCATTAAGGAGTCTCTAACACTGTTGCTCCTGTCCTACACAGGTTTTGAGGAAAGCAAAAAATAGATTATTGTATAAAATTTTATAAATACTTCATTACAATAATTAAATTTTGAATACCATTGGTTTGTGGTTTACACTGAGCTGGTGGAAGAATGCTGATACAATGGGTGGCATGCAAAGTGCGAGCCTATTGAGGTGGGATGCAGATGGTGTGCAGACAGGTCCCTCTGTAGGGCCTGCAACATGCTGGGCATCACACAGGCCAATAGGCGAAGGGCCATGATGTTGGCCACCAAGGCAGCAGAAACTGCTTAAAGGTGGCTGTAAATCAAGAGAGGACACCCATGGGTGAGATAATGCTACCTGAACACATGTCGGGGCTTGATCAACCCAGGCTGGGTCACCTAGATAAAGGTGTCTGATTGTTGAATGACCCCAGGAAATATCACTGATTGTGTGTGTCCAGGAGCATCACAAGGTGATGTATGTGAAAAAATCATCCATCTGATGAATGTACTCGGATTGAAATGTATAAATGTGCAGAAGAGTAAGATTAAAAATTGATATTTTGAGTGGTATTTGTTATAAAGAATCAAAATTTCTGACACATGAAAATTGAGATTATTGATAAACTTTACATGACACATGATATCACAGGTAGGATTTATTGAGCAAATACATCAAAACTTTCATTCACTTGAATGATTACATCCATAGTGACACAGCAAATTCTCATGGTAGGGAGGAAAATTGAAACAAGTTCTAGCTTAGTGTTGACTGCAATTGAACCTGATGTACATAGGTAAGGTTTTGGCTTTGTTAATACTGCCCACTAACTTTATAGCTGCTCCAACTGTTCCGCTGCTTCATTTTAGTGATTTTCTGCTCTAACAAACTAAATATTTCTGGCCCCCCAAAAAATTGATTAAGCACTAAATTTTGTGAATTTTGACCTAAAATTTGGTTCAACAATTTTTGGTATTCAGTCTATATGCTGCGCAATAAAAATCAGGGGAGAAAGGGATTATCAGTGGTCAGGAATTAATACAAACATTACTAATTGAATAGGGCTATTATATTGTAAATGCATTGATATTGATTTTACTTTACTTTTTGCTTTTACAAAAAAAGATAAAAAGTGAAAATACATTCAACGTTTATTTTGCTAGAAGTTGTTATAAAGGCAGCGCACACCCTTTTCCTCCGCTACCTTACACCCATCATCACAATTTTTTGAAGATTTCCCATTTAAATTAATGGTAATTGCTTCTTCACTTTATGCTGTTTTGGTTTACGAAAGGTTTTTATAGGAATCAAATAGTGATAGAAAACCGGTATTAGCATTATTCAGCAAAGGTTAATAATTCTGAGTGAAGTGCCGCAAAGCACTGCAAAGTGCCGCAAAGCTCGGGTCTATGATTGGCAAATGAGGTCGAAAAATGAGGTCCAACCACGATGATGACGATCAAAAGATATACACTTTTTTAGCTTGAGATCACATTTTTGTTTCAATCAGCAGCAGCTGGCGAGGTGAGAAAGTTAGATCAATCTCTCTCTTACTCTCAGACAAGATTTTTTTCTTAAGTCTTCTGTTATTGAAGAGATTTTTTTCCAAAATTGAAAAGGATAGGGAAATTTATTGACAGATACTTTTTATTTTGGCTATCACCAACATAAGGTATTGTAAGCGAATCTAGGGACCCTGTTCCTAAGATTGTACCTGAAAACTTCCAAAGATTTGGATATATCTGAAAATTCTATTGGAGGAATAACATTTGTAGCATTTTCTTGCTTGAAATCATTTGATGTTTTATTTCTGATACCGATGACATGGGAACGTCTTGAACAAGTAAACAAAAACGTTTCCATTAAACAACGATGCAAAGAAGAAAAAAGACTTGAAAAATTGTACAGCAATTTTTGTCAATAGCCAGGTTCACTTTGCTCGGACCAGTAATTTATAATTATCAAATGTGATTTTAACCCAGACTATGATTGATAATATTGCTAGTGTGCATAACATATATAAAATATGCAGATAGAAAGAACAAAACCAGGATTTTAGCCTGAGATGAAAAACATTTTGTTGTATTAATCATATTCTTGTTTGTACCTACTGCTTTCACTATTCTACCAATAAAAAAAAAAGTTCTAGTCTGAAGATGTATTTCTTTTCTTTCTTAGGAATAAATATTCCAGAACCTTTGTTGTCTTTTGATGATGGCTAATACTTTCTCCATTAAAGACTACATATAAAAATGGTATGTCTATCCATTTGCCTGTATTGAACAAAGCAACTAAACTAACTGAACATATTGACTTATCAGATTTGGATTATTTTACCATTTTATTTATGACCTTTCAAATCTTATTACTTTCTTAAAAATTCATTATGCCATCTTTTGAGGTATAATAAAATTGTGTGTGTGATCATGTAAAGTGGTGAGAATCTCACCACTTTACATGATCACACACACAATTTTATTATATATGATAGCCCCCGAAAATATGCACACACTTTTTCAGACATTTTGAACAATGTATCATTTAAGCATAAAATGTAATGCTTTTATATCTTACTTTCATTGTAACATTTACTTTTAATCATAAAATTATTAGATATAAGAAAATATGCATAGAAGTAGCACTCAATCTGTGTATATATTTCTGGGGGTTCTCCATATGTATACAGGAACCCTAATCCCCCGCTTTAAGAAAGTTTGCTTTATGCCACTTCACTTTTATGAAAGACCTTGAGCCGCCACAGCTCTGAACTATGTCTGTGAGCATCTGTGCTTAATCTCAATTTATGTTGTGCATCCATTAGCAAGATGTGTCTTAAGGTATCAGAAAAGCCTATGAGTGCTCATAAAGGTGTTACACTTATGAAACTGGCAGGCATAGAAGGTTATTTCTTGAGTCTGGGATGCTAAAAAATAAATTTCCCATATGAATTTATGGTAATTGCTTCTCCACTTTACACCACTTTTAGCTTATGAAATGTCTCATAGTAATCCTATACTTTTACCATGGCATAGTCTGTGATCTGTAACCTGGTTGTTCCGTTTTTAGTGACAACAGCATTGACGGTGGTATGCGCTCCCTGAATGCTTTCTAGTCATCTGTGGATCACTATCATTCAACAAAGGATTTATCCATATGTCCTAACAAAGGTGAAGTCTGTCAGCATAATGGAAGTCTCTACAAGCCAGATCTTAGAATTGTCATTGAGAGCTGAATTCTTATCGACACTTTATCCTAACCATTCATGTGGTTCTCCGTCTTTTCAAGAATTTATAATGACTGCAAGAATTTCTCTAAGTTGACATTGACATTACTTGTTGTTATTTCTGATTGCTTTTTGAACAGTAATTAGTTAATTACTTTGGCTGAAATAGAAAATAAATTGTCTCATTAACATATATACTTAAAACATAAATGCATATATCTATCTAAGATCCATAATACGCAATAAACCAATGACTGTTTTCTTAATAATGTCCTCCTCCTCCTGTGCTTTTTCAGAAGACGGGGTGGGAACCAATTTTAGCAGCTCGTGCTTTTTGACATTCCAAAATGAGTTAACTCGGTTCCTATTCGCTGGTGGGTAATAAGATTGATACAAGTGAACTTGGTTGAGATGTAAGCATTTCCGCAGGTGTTTGGATTTTGTCTTAGCATTGGTCGCTCTTTCTCTGCTCCCCGCCTTCTTTTCGTCTCAGTCTCCCTCTCTGTCTGTCCTTAGCCATTTGTCCATCCCACTGTGTGGGTCGTACACTTTTAGTCAGGTTTCCCACAGCAAATCAAATGCTTCTCTCACTCTCAAGTTTGAGTCTAAAACCCTTGTCAGGATTTTCTCTTGTTCAGAGCAAGTAAGTGTTGTTTTTGATTTGGGCAGTTGATTAATGTTTTGTTGTATGTGTATATACAAAGTCTGTCTGGAAAGTATCCAGCCATTTAATATTATAAAAAAAAATAGCCTACTTAAGGCAATGGCGCCTTAGTCCCCTTCAAAGTACTCCCCTTGGGACCTCACACTTATCCCAGCTTCCCTTCCACTTTTCAAAACAATCTGCAGCGCCCTCTTTCGGGATTGCCAAGAGCCACCTATTCCTGTTCTCCTTAATGTCATACACGGTCTGAAATCTCTTTAGAAAAAGCCAAAAGTCGCAGGGAGCTAAATCTGGATAGTAGCGGGGCTGACAGACCTGGGTTGATGTGATGTTTTAGAGAGAAAAAAACCTGTACAAGACCTGATGATTGACTCGCTCGGTCATTGTAAATGTGACAGTCTCACAGTACACAAGCTAACTCAATGGTGTCTCTCTGTCAACTGAGTAACTCCATTGGATAGTGTCTGTTCATGCATGCGGAGTAAGATCCCCTTTTATTGGTTGCCAAGTTACATCAAGGCTGTGTGTGTAAGGGGGGGTATATATATTTATTTCCTTTTTTTTTAAATTTTATTAAATTATTTTTTTGAGATTTGGGTTCATTATTCTGGTTCACAACTCATATGCCTTTTGGATGGTCAAATCTGTTTTTGTTTATTTTTTATTTTCTTCTTGGTTGTTTTAATTTTTATCACTTGACTCTGAGTTTTCATAAGATCTTTCTATTTTCTATAGTTTTGAGATGGGTCATTAACATTCAAATAGTTCTTCGGACAATTGAACTCCTTCTTGTTGTTTGTGTTGTTAACACAACGTTTCGGACGATCCATTCTTCGGCCTTCTTCAATAATATACGTTATAAGGGTTACCGCCTTTGAAATTAAAAAACTTCTGTTTACCCCATCACTCTCGGATATTACACCTGAAGAAGGCCGAAGAATGGATTGGCCAAAACGTGTTAACAACAAGAAGGAGTTCAATCGTCCAAAGACAATCCTAGTCATCTATTTAACTCTTTGTATACTAAATGTACTTTTAAGTACCACATGTTTTGTCAATTTATTTGTGACCTGCATGTCCTGGTGGCACTTGTAAGTCCAATTTTTATTTTTCAATAAAGATTAGTGTTTACCTAAATGTTTCTTTATCATTCAATGTTAGTTGTCTTTATATGGCCTTCAAATATAAGTAAACAAAATATACTGTATATTTTGGCGGATGAAGCGACCTTGAAACCCCAATTTCAGTCTGAATTACATGGTTTTAGCTCACTGTT
>VCCN01005562.1:3345145-3356042 GCA_006491835.1 Architeuthis dux
ATATATTTATTTATATATATATTTATTTATATATATAAAGATGATGCAAGAAAGATTGGCTAATAAAAGCTCTCAACAAAACAGCTGCATTGAAATTGCACAAACATTTTAAAGTTGTACACTAGAGATAATAATTGATCATCTCATCCATTAACTTGAGTCTCCTCTGAAAATATTGCGGATATACAAAAAAAAGTCCTTGAAAATCATTATCTATTGATAACTGGCTGAAGATGTTTCTAAGAAGATTTTTCTAAATTTAACCTCCCACTTTATGCACACAAATGCTACTTCATTACAGTGAATTCACTTACAAGTGGTTACAAGTACTTGCTCAAACCTTGACATGAAGATGAATTTACAGTCAGAATATTCTTCTTATAAAATGTCTCTTCCACTTGTAGAAAGATTTGTTATCTACAACCATGTTCTAGACTTTGATAGAAATTGTAAAATGTGTCCTAATGCTCTGTCATTTGCTTCCTGAAAATAAATTACAGATATATATTCTAGTAACATTGATATCAATTCTTGACCACTGACCATCTTGTTTTCCTGATGTTCAATGGATTTTGATAATACAATTATTGTGAATGGATTTCGATAATGCATATCTAAGAGTAAATTTATTTCCAATGTTTTTACATTATAAATATAATAGCTCTATTATGTCAATAATGCTTGCATCACTTTCTGACCACTGATAATTCCTTTCTTTTTGATTTGCAATGCATTTCTATAGAAAAAATATTTGCAATCCTAATAATATCCCCAGTATTGTAACACTTGAAAAAGAACGCTTAACTCTTATATTTATGAATATAAAACTAGATCTTGTGAAGGGGTTATCTCTGCTTGTGATTCATTTACCTCTTCCCACAAAGTTAGAAGAAGTGTAAGTATTCACTTGTATCTGTCTGTCCACACAGTATCTCCAAAAGGTCTCGATGAATTTCAATGACATGTTGCAGAAGGGTGCGCTATGGTTTAAGGAAGAATTGATTAAATTTTGGGGCATAGCCAGGAATCTTTTTACAGTTACTACCCCTGCAATGTCGCTATATATGAACTGATTTTCATTCAGTTTTTAGTGACATTAGCATTGGCAGAGGTATGCGCTCTCTGAGTGCTTTCTAGTTCTTAATATGTCTCTAAATTCAATTTACTTATATTAATTATAACAGTTTTATTTTCAATCAACCACTGAATTGATATTGTTACAACTGCATACCATAATTATCATTCTTGATTTTGAGATTTGAGAATTCAGATCTGAATTCTAATGTTTTTTATTAATGATTTTAATCGATTTTCTTCTTTAATTTGTTCATAATTAAACCAATCTTATTTGGAAATTTTCAATTACCATTCAATTTGAGAATGACAACAAAAATCATGAACTGGGTGTAACTAGGTCTCTGACCTGTAACTGGATACAAATACCACACCTTATGTCTCTACTATTAATTACTGTTATTATTAGCTCTATTTTTAGTGGTGATCATTACATTTGTATTATTACTGTCATAATAAAGAATAAAAGTAGTGGATTGCAATAAGAATAGAAGAATTAGCAAAAATCCACTTTTTAAACTACAGGTAGAACCCAGTTAATGTTCATATGTTGCTAGAAAATGGAAAGTTAGCCAAAACAGGACTAAACAGATTTGTTATAGCATAATTATAAGATGGTGGATCAATATGTCTGTAGCCTGACACAGTTATTAGCTGAATATTGATCACTGTATAAACTTTGACCTAAATTCATTGATAAGAAAGGAGATTATGTTGAAAAATATTTGTTGTATAAAATAAATGTTTTTTTCATCATTAGGCTTATTGGTGTACCTACATATATTAGATAAGTAAAAATATGAAATAAGAACTATAATGAAGTTTTATTGGGGCATTTTTATGACTGTGTGCAGCACAGACTTTCTAGCCCCTATGGCTTGAAACTTTTGCTGAATCAGGAATCTTCCTGGATCAACTGAGTTTGAGTAAAAAGTATTTCAATACCAAGCCCTTCATAGTCATAATTGAAAAGTTTTACAAAGGAACAAATCATAAGTTACACTGCCACTAACCTATTAGAAACTATTGCTTGTATTAAATATTAGCAAAACAGGTCTCAATAGAAACCATCATGTGACCAATGTCTTTTGGCAGTATGCCGTGTTGGGGGTGATCAATGAATAAGTTACTTCTCTCGCCTTTTGTTGGGCAGTAATCACTAAAAAAAAGTCTGAATTTTTAAAAAAACAATTGTAAATGCTGCTGGACATAAACTAATGAACCAATTTAGCATAAAATTACATTACATATTGAACACCCACTAAAAACCTTTTAAAATTACATTACATATTGAACACCCATTAAATTACATTACATATTGAACACCCACTAAAAACCTTTTAAAAAGACAAAAATGTTTTTTCTATACATAATAAGGAGTAAATGTTTAAATTTTCAGCCCTCTAGCTCTATTGGTGCAGCCTGTATGTGTGATACATACATAGCCAGCCAGACCAACTTAAAAACTGAAGAACCCTATGTTGACAGTTTTGGTGATGGTTTCTAATACCAAACCTTTCATAGTTATAAATGAAAGATTTTACAAATAGATGTTATTTTCTTCTGACTCAGTAGGAACTAGTCATGCTTTACACTACCACTAACTTTTTAGAAACTATTGCTTGGGTTAAATATTAGCAAAATAAGCTTTAAAAAAAAGCAAAAATTAACAAATGTTTTTGCAATTTGCATTAACTAACAAATTGTTCAAATGGTTCTTCAAACGATTGAACTCCTTCTTGTTATTTGTGTTGTAAACACAACGTTTTGGCCGATCCATTCTTCGGACTTCTTCAGGTGTGAAATCCGAGTGTGATGGGTTAAAAAGAAATTATGTTTAAACGGGGTGGGGGGGTAGCTCTTACAGCGCATGTCCCGGGTGTTTCTGTGTCTTTATCATAGTGCGAATTTCAACCCAATGTGGCTTCCACTTCTCAACAAATCTAAACCCGACATGACAAAGACACAGAAACACCCGGGCCATGCGCTATAAGGGCTACCCACCTTTAAACATAACTTCTGTTTAACCCACCTGAAGAAGGCCAAAGAAAGGATCGGCCGAAACTTTGTGTTTACAACACAAATAACAAGGAGTTCAATCGTCCGAAGAACCATTTGAATATTAATGACCCTTCTCAAAACTATAGTAAATATAACAAATTGTTCTTGGACATTAATTTCATTTGAAGCATTCTATTGGAGAATTCTTAACTATTTTGGTTAGAATTCAGATTTTGTGAAAAGGAAAAAGTTTTTATAAGTTGTCATTCAAGTTTATTGTTAACTTCTTTTGAGAAAACAGCAAGATTACAATTTAGAAATGAACATTGAAAACGCTGTTTAGCGATGGTTAGTAAACTAATCTCTCAAGCTATTTCTAGTCAATTTTCTTCTGCTCTAGGAGTCTGGATTTGTACCAAAATTAACATAGTCCAACAAATATCTAGAAGTAAAAATTGTTCTTTTAAAAATGATTGCTGAAAGATTCATGAGATTTATTGCTATTGTTCAGTTGTAATTTTTAAATATTTTCCTATGTTCACCATTTAGATATACAAGTATACCATGATTGGTGCAGTTAATTTGTTCCAAAGATTTCTGTACTGTTCAAAACCGCACTGTTCAAGGTTTTATTATAATTTAATGTGTTTTTTAGGGTTTTTTTTGGCTTATACTTAGTTACATTAATTTGTACAGCAATACCGTAACTGTACTACATCAAAACCTGCACTAATCAAGATATTCCTGTATAGTATAACTATAAGGTAGTTACTAGTACCACATGACAAAGACCATTGTGATATTTTTATCACTTTTTATTTGTATTAGCAGTTTATACTATACCTACTTTCTTGATAGTTTTAATAACTTACACCTGTTATCTATACATGACATACCTCAAGACTCCTAGGACATATATATCCTGAGGTTTTTATGATTGCTGGGATATGTATGACCTGTAGATCTTTTAGAAACCTACTGGGATATATGTGTCACTGAAAATAAAGTAAACTAGATCTTTCCGGCTTTTACAACCGCAATGACGTCATCATAGAATGAAACCCACGCAGAGATTAGTTGGCATTACATGACTGAACAGGAAAGAAGTGTAGGCTAGGTGATCTGCTAATTATGTGTTTTTCATCTGTCCCGGGATAAATGACTAATAGGACAAATGTATCTCATCGTGATTTTGGTTCTTCAGAACATGGAAAATCTTTGATTTATTAAAAATAGTTATCTTCAAACATTAGTTCTTTGAAGCACTGTGGGTTAAATTCCATCCCACTTTTGAAATGTTGGTATCTGCGAGTTGGGTCATTTTTAATACCACCTTTTTTTTATCTTCATATGTTTAGGAGCGCAGAGGTTTATATTCTGTCCCACCATTTTGTTTAGTACCCAGACTGATCAACAGATGGCGGAGTAGTTCAAAGTGCTAGAAAAAGAAATGTGTCCAAAGAGTTAAATAAAAAAATTAATACGTTTTTGTCTTTTTCGTACCCTTTTAAAAATTCTGGCATTAAGCATCTTAATAGGTTAGTTTTGAAAGGGTTAAGTCAGATTATTAGATCATCATTCCTCCAGTGTAAAGGATGACTGCTCTTACTTGATTTTTTTCTTTTAATGGGGAGAGAGATACTAAGCCAGAGTTGGTCTGAACACTCAGAAATTTGAATTAAGATCTTTTCAGAGATTTCTCACATAATCTAGTTTGAAATCAGTTGAAGGTGTAGTAATGAGATCACCCAGGAATAAATTATAGGGCTTCTAAGTCTTCACTTCTATTTAATAAACTCTGTGCCATACCATTGCATCCCTACAATTCACATTCTTAGTCTTACTGGCATCATTATAATTGATATTGTCTGTTGGGATGGTTTCATTGTTATACCATCCTTAGTCTGTAAATGATTCACTAATAAAACAAAGAATACTTCTTCCTATGTTTTATTAATCATTAATATTTTTTTTGTTTACTTCAGTGGGATTGGTAGAATATAATTTCTCCTTTCCAAAGCCAAAGACAAAAACTGGTATGAATTATCTTTTCTGGGTTTTTAACAGAACTCTTTCTTTTTTTTTTTTTGTTGACCCCAAATGACCTACTCATTCCGGAAATCGTTTTTATTGGATGAAATTTTCAGCACTGGATCTGATTGGCCTATGGAAAATTTCTCCTACTTCAAAGGTGACATTAACGAAATGTGCACATTAGGCATTCAGGACAAATGCAAGTCTCAGTCGAATGAGCTGCCAAAAGAATATTCTGATCAGTTAGATTTACCTAGCGAAGCAGAGATTGGACAGCGAATTACTGCATTATCTACAATAATCAAGAAGCATGGGACTATCAGTCTTAAGCTTAGAGGTATTCAAGAGCCATTCACAAGTTATTGTAAACATTGCTTAGAATAGCAATTTTTCCATCAAACCAGCTCCGTTTCTGATCAAATACAAAAAAATAATGGCAGATCAGACAGAAAATGAGCATTATCCTGAAGATAAAAAGGTCAAATAGTTCTACCAGCAGAAGAAACATAAAGATGTTTTGACTGATCAGATCCAGTTAAGTATTAAGCATTCAATTCTCCATAACTCAAAAACTATGCACAGATTTATTTGAAATTTTCTATGAAATTTTCCTTTGACGTGAATGGTTCAAAATCCTTTGCTTTTTTGTTGTAGTCTCTGTTTCCAGATTGGAAAATCCTGAATGGTCAACATTTTTAACATCTCTTTTCAAAGGTTTAGCAAGCAGGAAGGTTTTCTGTCATTTCATACACTATTATTATAAATACCACATCATAATAATATTTTATTGTTTCATACATCCTGTAAGCTTATATGATTTTACTTATTTCCAAATTTCCCTCAATAAAAGGAATTTTTATTCATTTATCTATTTATCTATTTATTTATAAAAATGCTTCTATAGGCATCTCCATATACAATTTGCATTAAACAATACTTATTCATCATTAAAATACATATTAATTCAAGTGATGTGTATGAAACTTAATAAATTACAAGCTTATCAGTACTGAGAAACATTTACCTGAATAGAATCACTTCTGAGAATCCGCATACATCAGCTTGTTGGCTAGATGCATAAATCAGACCAATGTGGGTTTCATTGCAGTGTGGGCTTTAATTGCTCAACAGGGACACAATACCTGTGCTTAACAAAGAAAGGAATTGAGACCATCCCTGCATATAAATTATGGAATGACCTGTATTGCACACATTGCAGAAAATGGGATAACCTATATTACAAGTGTTGCTGTGTATTTTTAGATGCATCCACGCATCTCTATAAGACATCCCTAATATGTTACATATCGATTTTCTCAGCCGTATCATGTAAAATTGATATGAAACCTGGTCCAGACCTTCAGGTGAACCATCCTCATCTTTTTCCTGCTACTACTACCACGGATGGTGGATGCATCGTTGAACTTACAGTTCTTGTTTTAATTATTTGTTTGCTACCGTTTTCTGATCATATGGATAGTACACCTGAAGTACATCTCTTTCCATACGGATAGTACACCTGAAGAAGGCCGTAGAATGGATTGATTGAAACATTGTGGGAACAACATAAATAACACAAAGAATGAGTTCAATTGTCTGAATAACACATGGAATGAACTTTTTATCTTGATTTTAAGAATTCTTTCTTTAATCATTATTCGTAATTGTGGAAATGTGTGATATGACACGCAGTTATCGGCATAGAAAATAAAATTGGTGAATCACGTTCAAATTATTTTATTTTGTACAAATGCCTCTAGTAAAAGCATGAATCCACATCTCTCTAAACTCTGTCCCATTACCAGGTATTGAAAAAATCTCATCACTGGCATGCCATGATGGTTAACAGAGAAGAGAGCAAATGAGTGAATAGGTGGGAAAACCATTTTCTGATAACTACCTAACCTGCCCTGGCAATAAAAACACTGTTACCCTTATTGTCAATCTTAACAGGGTCCAGTCATTAGTGATAATGTGTTCAGCTGTATGGGGTTGAACTTTTTCCTGCTTTATTATGCAGTTAAAATATAATGTTGTATAATGGGGTGAATGTCCTGGACTTGGATAGAAAGGAAGGATGACTCGAAAACTCGTTTGTAAAAATATTAGTCATATTTTTATTTCATAACATACACTAAGTCGGCCGGAGAGTGAAAAGTAGGAGAGAGATGATGGGTGCCGAGAGACCGTTCCCAACAGAGGAACTTGGTCTTATGCCTTCCCAGCCCTAGGCGGTCTGCCTCCTGGCTGGGTCTCTGTCCTCTGCTTTTGGGTCTCAAGTTTTCTGTTCGGGTCTGCTTTATAGGTTTCTCAAACGCCCACACAGATGTCATTTCCGCTTTCCACCATCCTGTTTTTTGGACACCCACGCATATACCTATTTCCTAAGGTGACCGGGCCACTTACATTTCCACACAGGTGTTTGACCCCGGAATAACCTTTTCATGGCAGTATATCATAACAATAATGCCCAGTTTGAACATAAACTCCTTGCAAATCTAGACTTTTTGAATTCATTTACCAGCATGGTTGACCTTAATGCTATAGTTATATGATGCTTTATATATATATGTAGGTTTTTCATCAAGTACAGAGGAAGCTGTTTATTATAATCACGAATAATATTATCAGACAGTCAATATTATCAAAATCAGTCGGTCCTAAACACTTTATTTAAAATGAATTAAAAAATTATTATAAATCATCAATAAATTTCATATTAATTTTTGGTTCTTTAACGCTTTCGCTGTTTCCCTAATTTTTTATAATGTAAAGTTGTTTATAACAATGAATGTAAATTGTTCCAATTTTGATATCCTTTGCTTAAAGTTATCAGCCAGTTATTGTTATCTAAGACCTTGTCCCAAAATGATCACAATAAGTAACCTCCTCTGTATATCTTCTCCTAGAAAAATCAGTTTAAAATCACTCTAATGACCAGCTACAAGGATTGAAACTATTTCCCTCATTTCATGTGGCCATTTAACACTTCATCATTAGTACCATTACATTCCACCTACTGACTAAGAGAACAGTCTGGATGATAATAAGGACTCTAGTTTCAGGCTTACCTCAGCATAAAACCAACATATTTGGCCTTTTAAGAGATCACTCGGTAGGGAATATGACCTTCTGCATGTCAGAAGGTCATGCAGTAAAGCATTGAGGATATAGAGACCTTTTATGCAGAAAATGTATATCCAACATCATATGAAATTGTATCCAATTTGGCTTTAAAAATGTTAGAAAATTTATTAACAAGTAAAAAAGCAATAGATTTATGTGTAGTTGATACTCATTATATTATTTTATACCACTTACAGAACTGGTTTATATATTTGATATATATATATATATATATAACATTTTTTTTTATCAACTATTGTTCGTCGATCGCAATGGCTGCGTGAAACTTATCAGTAACAACAAAATTCTAAATATCTATCTATTTATGCCCTGTTTTAAAATATTGAGCACTATCACCATAGATAAAGCAACCCCTAGAACCAGTAATGATAGATATATATATAAATTTCACTGTGCAGGCCATGAGGGCTTTTCATGGTTCCAATCGGCAGAAAAGGAAAAACCCAAAAGAATTTGTTTGCGAATATTGACAAAATGTAAGCAAATAAAGCAACATCAACAATAAGGAATTTTCAAATGCTGTAAAACCAGAATTCCCTCTGGTTGCCAGACCGTCTCCTGCAGTTGCTGCAGAAGAACTTGCCTGTCTTATGTGGGCCCCGCTGACCATTGACAGACCAGACCAATAGATGCAGAATCCTCTCAGAATCCCTTGGTTTGACAAGTCAATCAATGAGTTTGTGTATAATTCTGCAATATACTGGCACCAATTATAATTCTTTCCCAGGTGGGCTAATAAGGTGCTCATAGGAATATAATCATGCAAATATAACAGCTGGAATCTGTTGCTTGGCCACTATGCAGCATGCCATTTGCATTGTTCTTGACTTTCTGGTAGACCTCCAACTTGAAACCATGATTGCTTCTAAGACCATCTCAATGCAAAACACTCTTCTTCTTTTCTTTTCTATTAGATTCACTTATTCATTTTTTCTGTAACTTCTTTGTCTGGTTCCTACAGGTAATTTTTTTTTTTTTTTTAATTATCCATCTCCTTCATCTTTAAACAGCATGTAGACATTTGAAAATACCTTGTTGTTGATGTTGCTTGCATTTTGTCATTAATTTGTAACCAAGTTCTTTTGTTTGTTTTTGTTTTGTTTTGTTCTTGTTTTTCTGAGGAATCTGAAGAGAAGGGTGTTGTCTATATCCTGGCACAGATCTCCAAGATCTATTTGGATATGTATTTCAAGTGGTACCACGGATGATTTTCAGAAAATATAGTAAGTTATCAGTTAGACTCGTTGGTGAAATTGTTTCGACAAAACAACAAAAAAAAAGAATTCTTCAGTTTTCTGGTCTGGTTGAGATGTCTTTGTAAACAGTAAAATTTCTAGTTCATAGAATCCATATGTTGAGGTACGGGTAGCCTGACAGTTAGCAGCATGAAAAATGGAATCTGTGAACCAAGTTCTAACTCTGGCTGGGACAGTTTGTGTTCACTTTGCACTAGTGTCCTTGGGAAAGGCATGAATCCATTCCTTCTTCCCCCATTTATGAATAAATAGCAGGGCAGACTAGGCTCTCAAGACTTGGTTGGCAACTAGTCTAGGAGACCGACAACTCTGAATCCAAACCGGAAAAGTCAAACCCTTCATCCAATATCATGAGAGACTGGCAATGGACAGTAGGGAACATGTTCCCAAAATGTACAGTTAACGGGGCTCTGGTGAAGCTTCGACAGGTCTAGCAAGCCAGAAACGGATTATAATAAAGTAAAATAAAAGAGAATACAATGCAACCACCGTCTCCACCACCTCAAGTACAAGTGGAAGATTAAAGACAAGCCTGTCTGCTGCAGGGTCAAACTCCATTCCTACTTCTATTCCAACTGAAGATGATTACTGCAACTTTTGTATTGTATATATAATAGACATGTAAGACTTGGATTTCAAATCCTGGTAGGGAGATGTTAATTTTGTATATCGGTTTGGTTTAACGTGACGGGACAGACAAACAGTGAAGAGTTTACTCCCTTAAATTAAGTGAGGATTGTTCTTGTTACGGAAGAAAAACAAAGTCAACTCCAGATTTGGACTGGAGTTAGACAAAAGAAAGAATCCGTATGGCAGTAGGCTGTGGCAAATCAACTTGTGCACAATTTTTAGTGTCTGGTTCTTTTGGTCTGTTGATTTTCAGAACTAACCGATTTCCAGTGGGCCTTTCATTCTTAATACCAGTTTGGCTTCTCTTTGATGCTGTCAGCATGGATTATTATAAAGGCTGCCCCTTTGATAAACCCACCAATAATTCTTTGATTATCTCCACTCCTGAAATAGTAGAAAAGTAGGTGTGGCGTAGTCAACTAACTGCCCTTTGCAAACTGTTTCCTCTGCTCCCAGCGGAGAAAGGAAATGGACTCGCAGACACTTTATCTACCCACTCCTCTGACCCTTTAGCCCCATGATCACAATTAATAACAATTATTGACAAACCTTTACAAATGCCAGCATTCCAAAAAATCATGGAAGAAGTCTTGCCCGAAAGAACATAATTCTCTTTTTCTTTTGGAGAATCAGTATCTCTTCATCAAAGAAAGATCACTTCTATATCTAGATCAGTGGTTCTCAGAATCTTGGGTCACATTCCTCCCCTTGCAATCCCCAGTTTCCTCAATTCCTCCCCTTGCAATCCCTGGTTT
>VCCN01005562.1:3362235-3373903 GCA_006491835.1 Architeuthis dux
AAAGAGTTAAGGACTGAACTACAAACCATACAGTTACCAGTTCAATTTCAGACAGTTGAGATTTATTGCCTTATGTCTGTCGGATACCTGATCAAGAGCATACTTGAATTTTCTTTCTCAATTCAACTAAATTTCACTAAATCAAAATTGAAGTTAAATGAAGATAGATTTGCTGCCTCAGGAAATAATTTTTCATTGAAAATAATAGAAAAAATAAAAAGTAAATTTCATATTAATTTGTTTATAATGTAAAGTTGTTTATAACAATGAATTTAATAACATAACAATGAATTTATAACAATAAATATAAATTGTTTCATTTTTTTATATCCTTTGCTCAATGTTATCAGCCGATTATTGTTATCTAAAAGTGATCACAATAAGCAGCTTCCTCTGTATATGTTGTGTATGTTTAGGTGTGTATCACTGTCGGTTAATAATTATACATATGGTTATTTATAATTATTCCAAGTCAACCCATCTATAGCTTGATAAATGAAAGGCAGTAGATTGGAATACTAACTGTTGATTTGACACTAACCTCTGCTTGTACAGTTCCACTATATGTTTATATCTTTGTGGTTTCCTGGAAGTGGGGGATGTTGGCTGATGTTTAAATGAAAATATTGAGGAACAACGAAGAACACCTGCCCTCTGAAGCATATAATTTGACCCTCTAAGATGTAAGGAAAAAGGCCCCGTATTTTGATTTGTCAATGTTAGCCAGAATTATTCAAGTCTGCTGGTCATTTAATAAGAATAGAAAAAGTAACAAGAAAATGTGAACAAATTTTGACTGTGCTCTTTCACGACCTACAACCATATAAAGTGAGTGCCAAAAGTATCCGATACATTGCAAAAAGTTTATTTCAACATACTTACATATACAGCTTCAAAATCCACAGAATTTGGACCAAAGATTTCTGATTTTTTGTATATCACGTTTCAATGTTCTATCTTGTTGCAAAATTTCATGATTTTTGTATTTGTTGGTCTAAATTCTGTCGATTTTGAAGTTGTATGCGTAAGTATGTTAAAATGAGCTTTTTGCAATGTGTCGGATACTTTTCAGACTCACTGTAAACTTGCTGAGTGTTTGCAGGCCACTTGTATTCCTTGAGCCATTGACTGAACAATAGAAGCAGCCTTTCTGTCTATCTCAATTACAAGCTACCCTACTTGTCAGTTCTGCTTGTTGATATGATGAGTAGCTACTTCCTTAATCCTCCCTCCTGTACATACGCACACTGTGTGTTTATGTCTGTATCATCATGGGGTAAGGGTTAGTGAGGTAATCTAGCAGACCATTACTACTGGGTAGTGAATTCGATCCGCACTGGTGCATAGTACTAGTGTCCTTATGCCATACTGATCGAAGTTTAATAACACATATATGTGAATGGCTCCGCTTCGCGAACAAAGATTTTGAGGATGGTTTTCCACAGCATTTGGACCATAGCCAGTGGGGCCAATGTGCGGAGTAAACCTCCAGCCTGAGCAGTGTAGTTTTACGGTGAAGTGCGACTTGCCCAGGATCGATCCCACCCTTTAAACCAAGGGTTTGCATCCTATGGACCACCGGAGAGTCATGGATAGGAGCAGGGCCCAGAGGTCGTAGGTTTGACAGTGTCCTTCTACTGACAGAAGCCCAAACTAGCTATGGGGGTCTGCTGCCCCATTGCGGGAAAGTTCCGAAAGTAAGGCTGAACTGTGGTTAGACCACAGAACGTGAACATCCCGTAGTTGGTAGAAGCCTGAGCTGGCTATAGGGTTCTACCGACCCTTTGAAAGAGAACCAGGATGGAACAGAATATCATGATAGTGCGGCTGTCAGCACAAATCCACATGACAGTACGGCTGACTGCAGCTTTAATTACAGACCCTGTGCACTCCAACAAAAGCAGAGTAGTGATCCAACAGTATAGCAGCCTGAGCAGATTCAAGCTCAAGTTCAATATCACGCCCTTACGAGCAAGAAGAAAAAAATCTGCGTCTACTTATTAAGTTTTTACTTCGAAGCGTCCACAGTTCCTCTCCTACCTGAGTATAGACCCCGAACTTACAAAGAAGACAGTTACAGTTGGATTTTAGTAGCAGTTTTGGCCAGCAATATTAAGATGACGAGAAAATATATAAGCTGAAAACCCGGGCAGTTTTCAGTTAGTTCCTGCGGAAGCAAGCAGAGCCTGCCAGGCCCCTGCACATGACCCTCCGGGGAGGGGGTTAGCTACAGCCGGTGGCTGGATATTATTTGTTCATTGCCACCTCCCCAACTCCTGTGGACAAACACATGACCTACTTTTGACTGACTGCAGGTTACATGCTGTCGGCTAGATAAATTTTGGACAAAAAAAAACGATAAAAAAATCTATTAAAATTAATTTTTTTAATAAAATCGACCTAAAAATGTGTGCTGCACGTGGTGCTGAATTCGATTATAATTCTATTTTTGGTCTAGGATACGTAGTTCTCAAGTTATAAGAGTACAAACATATACATACAAACAAATATTAAAACTTGGACATCACACACCTATCCCAGAGTTCCTTCTACTTTTTCAAAACAGTCAGCAAAGTCCTCTTTCATGATCGCCATCAGCTGCCTTGTCGTGTTCTCCTTAATCTTGTCCTTGGTCTGAAATCTCTTTGGAAAAGCCAGAAGTCACAGGGAGCCAAATCTAGACTAAAGGGGAGGCTGACCGACCTGGTTGATTCTGGATGAGACGTTAATAATGACTTGTGAATGCGATGGTCACACAGTACACAAGCTCACTCAATGGCGTCTCGCTGCCAAGTGAGTAACCTCATGGGAGATCATCCACAGTACAGTCCCCTTTGATTGGTTTCCAAGTTACATCAAGGCCACACAACCCATTCTCGAGATATTCAAAATCAGGAATGTGTTGTCTAGGTAGGCAGTGCCTACCCGGACTAAAATCATAAAGATTAATTGTTGAATATAAAAAGTAAAAGATTTCCAATTCATTGTAGATGTGTAACTTAATGCATTGAATCAAATGTATAATTCACTAAATGAGTGTCTAGTCCAAGTGACATGGAATGCTGCTCATAGGTACATTTCATAACAGACTCGTAAAGGCAAAGGAAATTCTGCCTTTGCTATAGTCAGTCGTCTTGCGTTTACTATAGGGTGGGGAGTGAAAATCCGCATTTGGAATCCTGTCTTTTACCTGGGTTTGAACATCCACCAGTGGCAAATGCGTAACTAACTCAGCTACCAGGAATTCTTTATATCATGTTTTATATCATGTTTTAACTTACTGAAAGAACATGTCTAAATCGCAACATTTCATTCTCCATTACTGTTTGATTAAAAGAAAGTCACATGCAAATCATTAAAGAAACAATTAATTATGTAAACAGATTTGTTAGTCAACGTGCACAAATATCCAAAATCACCTTGAGAATTTAATAAAATGAAGGTCAAGTCTCTGAAACTTCCACTGAACAATTATCATTATTAAAATTTTAGTTGAACGTTACTGTTTTTAAATTGCTCAAAGCCATGAATAATAAATGCTAAGTGACTTAGCAGGCAATGAAATGTGAAGGTGTTTTTGGAGGAGAGACCTGCTGGAAAATGATCTCCAGCTTGCTTTTGAATTCATTTTTCTGCTTCACAAACTGCTCTTTGTTGTGTGAAATTGAAACGGAATATTCTAATTATTCTTTTAATGAAACATTCCAAAATCACGTTTCTCTTATTTAATTGCCAAACATTGAGATGTTTTTTCCATCTGTTACAGTTAATGAAACCCTTTTCCAAACTCTTTTGTCTCGATACACAGACACAAAGTGGTTATGATGATTAATTCAGTGTTTGATATTAGAAACCGTCAAACCAAAACTATCAATATAGGTTTCTTCAGTTTTTAAGTTGGTACAGACTGCATCAATGAAGATAGAGAGCTGAAAATTTAAACGTTTACTCCATATTATGTAAAAAAAAGAAACATTGTTTTTTTTTGTTTTTTGTCAATAGGCTTTGTTTTTTTTTTTGCAATGTAAGTTTATGCTAAATTGGTCCCTTAGTTTGTTACCAGCAGCGTTCATGCTTGATATTTGAAAATTCAGACTTTTTTAGTGATCACTGCCCAACAAAAGGCGAGAGAAATAATTTATTCATTGATCACCCCTTTTTCCAATATTTTAATTGATCACCACCAAGACAGCATGCTGCCAAGGGACATTGGTCACATAATGGTTTCTATTGTGTAACTAACCAGACTTGTTTCTTAGTTATTGAGGATTTTACAAGTACATAAACTTTTTAATCATGGAGTCTCTTGTTTTGAGTACTGATACATTTTATTTGTAACTTATTTAAGGATTTTACAAATACGTGAATATTTTAAAAGCTATGAACCTTTCTTCCAAAAGAAGTCCTGATTCCTGTAGACTTTTCGTTTAACTCTTTGAAGCATCATGGGTTAAATTTCATCCCACCTTTGAAGTGTTGGTATTTATCTGGACTCTTCCACTGGGGGAAGTTAAAACTTGGCTGAAAAAAAATACATCCTGCCCACTGTTTCAAACTATGCACTATTCCTGGTAAATGAATTTAGTATTTTTTTTTCCCCATCTTAATCCAAATATATCTCTGGATTTTTTTCCACTGGGATTAACGAGTAGATCTTATGGAAAAAAACCTGATAATGACAGAAGTTGTATATTAATCGGTTCAATCCTCATAGATGTTCTGATACCAATTCATGTTAAGTTACTATACTTATATAATGAACAGTGTGATTTCATTTTGGTTTGCAGTCTGTAATACTCGACTCTCACAGACAATACTCTTTTGTACAATTTTGTGTTTCTGAATAAATTTATCTGATTTCTTGCTATTCCTTCTACCTTTATTTCATGTGCTGGAAAACTTAGATGATTGTGAATTTCCTTGAAATTGCAACTTACAATTTGCTTGACTTATGCACACTGTAATGGCAGTAGATGTGAGAATAGTGTTGGTATATTTGAAAAGTCTGTTCACTGAAGAATCAAAGGACTTTTGCATTTTCTTTTTCTATCACTAATCAACTCTCAGCTTGGAGATTCCTTCAATTGTATTTTTACACCGATTCTTTGCAGATAACCAGCTGATAACAAAATGGGGCAAGCTGTTAGCAGACAAGAGAAATTTTGGGAGGCCTGTGGCTATGGCAGGATCGCGGAGGTGAAGAAATTTCTCAAGGAAGGATCTATTGATGTCAATTGGGTTTCCTATACGGTATGTACAGATTTTTTTTTTTTTTTTTTTTTTTTTTTTTTGGTGCACCCAGATTAGTAAGATATTTAGAAAATGAACTGAATGTCAAAACAAAAGACTATGACTGATCGGGCCAGTCAGCTTTGTACATGTAAGTGAGCTCCTCAAATAAATCTTGGATGGTTAGCGTGTTAGTCGCATAAGGCTTCACTGGTGTGGACTTTTGGCAAAGTTGGTTTTGTCCAAGAAATATTTATTTTAAAATAACAATATAAACCTGTCTCTCATAAGATTATAAATACAATAAATAAACCAGCCTATTAAGATTTTGGTCAGTCTTGTGAGGGTTGTTGAATCGGCAAAGCACCAACAGCCTTCATAAGGCTGACGAAAATCTGGAAAAGCAAGAAGTTCTTGAAACCCATGATCGGGTCTTAAAATTCCAACATCCTCTCCACCTTGCTCTATGGCAGTGAAACACAACCCCTGAAATCCAGCCAGGAGAAGAAACTGAATGAGATCAACATGAAATGCCCAAGGAAAATACTAGGCGACAGGTGGAATGACTTTGTAATTAATGACGAAGTTTGGAAGCAAGCCAATCTATGTCCCATTTTAAATAAAATCTGTGAACGGCGGCTGAAATGGCTTGGCCATGAGGCAAGGCTCCCACCTACTTGGCTTGCATTCCAAATACTGTGGTGAATTCCTAATGGAAATGGAAACAAGGCCAGCCAATAACCAACTGACAACAAAGCATATGAGGAGACCTCCAATAGATGAACAAGAGCTGGGGTGACATCAGGTTGCTGACTGCAGACCAATCGATGTGGAAAGCTTTTGACTTTGACTGTCTCGAGAGTCAGAAGACGTGGGAGTGTTGAGTGATTGATTATTTTGGTTTGAGGAGATTTTGTTACTCTCTAGAGCAGTTGGTTAGTAACAAGGCTAACATTTCATCTATATGTTATGAACAAAATGACCAACCAGCAATTTTGGTGTATAAACCATCTTTCTCTTACTTTATGGTTGCTAAATGCTGTGAAATTGACATTATTTTATTTGCTTGCTTCAGTGATATAAATCTCTGCTTCAAGTTTTTTTTTATCATATGAGTCACACTGATTAATGTTCAACTCCACTACATCTTCAATATTTATTGTTTTTGACTGAGACTTATGGTTTATCCCAGTGGTTCCCAACCGGGGGGGAATTCCCCCCAGGCGTGGGATTTATGTAGTCCAAGGGAGGAATAAGGCTATTAGATAAAAATAAAAGTCCAGTCTAGAGATAGGGTTTTCTGCACTTCTATCAAGTCGAAGGCTCAAAATAAGCTCCAAGTTGAGAATGATTTAAGATGTGCTCTCTCACAAATAGACCCACAAATCGAAGAACTAGTAGCAAAAAACAAGAACAGTGATCACATTGATGTGTATATCAGTTACATTAGCAGAATTCTTTTCTTTTTTTTTTGTAATAAATTGGTATTTCAAATGGTGTGTTCTAATTATTTTCATTTGCTTTCTTTGAGTAACAAATACACAGCAGCAGCTGTACAATTATAAAATTAAACTAATTCTTAGTATGAAGCTGTCTAATTATAAGTAAAATAAAATTATTATTTGAAATTATTCTTTGTTGTTACTTAATAAATGGAGGGGGTGGATACTAGTAATCTTATTGACAAAAGTGGGGAATGACTCAAAAAGGTTGGGAACCACTGGTTTATCCTGATGTTTGAACACCACTGCAGTTAATTGATGTCTTTTTCATTTCTAGAACCACTTGTTTGGTATCCCCAAACCAGTAAATTCTTGATTAATAGTTTTGTTTGATACAGTTGTTGATTTGGGACAACTCATATTTTGTAACCAATTTTAATTACTGCATTTCTGAAATTTGGTTTTATGAAGGCACTAAAATATTGTATTTTACAAATAGAAATGACCCTCAAATCTATGAATAATTGATACATATGTTTTTGCTTTTTTGTTAATTCCTGTAAACCCCTTGTGGAGCATAGGGCCACAACTGCACCACGCCAGCAGACTCGGTTCTGGGCAACACTACTCACCTAGGCCCAAGTCAGTCCATCCACCTTTGACTCACTCTCGACTCATCGTCTCGAGGTCCGCTTTGGTTTCCCAACTCTTCTCTTCCTCTATGGATTCCAGTCTGCCACTTGAGCTGATTTCCCGCTCTCAGACAGGGTTCTGATGTTCCAGGTCCCTATCCTGATTTTTGCCTTTGTCATTAAGTTTTTCGGCTAACTGGCTTTCACCAGCGTGTATCATGAGCACTTCTGAAGAGGAATCTTCCCGACCAACCTCTTGCTGGGGTGATGCTGCTGCAGTTTCAGTAGCAAGTAGGTTTTACAGGGTGGAATTTATATGTATTTAACTAATATGAATTTGATTAGCACAGCATTCACCAAGGATCAGTTAAGTGTATTTATCAAGGTTTCACTGTCTATCCATTAAATCCATTTTTTTATCTCCTGACAGCATGATTGTTGCCCTATCCATGTTGCATCTCAAGGAAAGCCAGAAATTGTGAAGATGCTACTTGACGAAGGAGTCGATGTGAACGTCAAAGACAATGTGAGTTAAGCATTATTAATTTTTGACTAGTATTTCTTTCATCTTAATTTCAGCTGTCATCCTATGGCCATTAATTAATTAATAATGGTTTACAATGCTTCATCTAATAAAAATTCAAGATAATATTACATTGTGAGTTATTTTTCCCAGTAGCAAAATTACTGGAAATTTAGATGATTATTAACCTTTACAAACTAATTCAGTTGTGTCTGATCTACCCTAAGTATTGCAGTTATTTAAATGTTTTAATTATTGTTATATTAAAAAAAGATAGAAATTAATGGAACCATTGTCATTCAGACAAAATACAACTGTTTACAACATCTCCCCATAACATTCAGACAGGAATGAAGGGAGTGTTGCATAAAATCTTTTTCTCTGGTCATTTGAAATTTTTGTCTATAGTAGTATGTGTAGTATCTGTTTTCCTTCCCTAGTTTGAGAGAGGAGCTATATGTGAATTTTATGTAGAGTTGGTTGTTTGTTAAAAATCAATGGTCAAATTGCGTTGGACAACTGGTTCTCGTAAGATCACCAAAGTTAAGCAATGTCAAGCCTGGTCATTATCCAGATGGGTGACCGTCATGGAATACTAGGTGCCATAAGTCAAACCAGGATAGGAGTCATGCCCACCCCTATCCGAAAGGATAGTAGCAATAAGAAAGAGGAGCCTTTGGGTGGCCTCCAACCAGGTTCGATTTCCGGTATGAGCAAAGAAGAGAATACTCAACTTCAATTTCAAGAATATAAGGTTTCCAGATGAGAAAATGATGAATTAACCAATTTTTAGCAAAAGAATATGCCAGTAAATGGCGTACTCTTTTGTTAAAAATTGCAGGCTATGAGCAGGCAATTATAATTCAAACTTATTTGTGTTGTTTATTTTGTTAAAAATTGGTATGATTAAGGAAATCCTATTCAAAGAAATTAATAATTATCTTCTTTATCTGCTTCATTGTCTTGTTGCTTGTTTCAATTGCAACTTATTAATCTCTGTTTTAGCGAGGTAACCTTCCACTTCATCATGCAGCCATGAAGGGTCACTCTTCTATCATTAATACACTCATGGATGCTGGCTCTGAAATCAATGTACAAGACAAGGTCAGTTGCAAATTGTTTTAGCTTCAAAAATCTTACTTGTTTGAGAATTTTAAAACAGAATCCATGAAAATAATGCTGAAAAAAATAAAGTGTTTGATTAGCAAAGAAAAAAGCATGGTTAATTTTATTAATATTTTATGTTTATTTATACTCACTTGAAGGCTCAATGTCAAGTCATTTCCTTTTGTATTGAATTTATATTATAATTATTTGCAAATAAATAAATACGGGAAACTACTCTATAATTAGCATTTTTCCCTAAAAAGGAAAAAAAAAAGATTCCCTCACTTTTGACCACTAAAAGGAAAAAAAAGTTCCCCCTCAATTCTGACCCCGAAAGAGAAAAACCAACTTTCCCAAAAAAGTGTGAACAGAAAAAACATTCTCTTATGAAGTCACAATGTTCTCTCATGATGTCACAGCTGGTGGATACAAAATAAGGGTCTAGTTAAACATTATAGTTACATCACAAATTAGTTGTTTTTCTTCAGTCTGATGCTGCAATCAGTTCTTTGCATTGTCTTGTAGAATGGCTGGAGTCCATTGCATTGTGCTGCCTACTGGTGCCACCTGGAAGCTGTTGAAGTCCTCATTGAACACGGATGTGATGTTTCTTTGATCAACAAGGTCAGGAGATTTTATTATTCATTGATATTTCAGTTGGGGGTGAGAGGTGTGACTTTTTTTGTTTGGTTAGTTATCTAGCAGTAAACAGTCAACAGTATTTCTTTGTTTAGTTAATGTGTTTAGAAAAAGGGGCTTCTTTTCTGTTACTCTTTTAAACTATCCTGAAAAGAAGATTCAAGTATTTGAAAATTTGAGTTGTACCTTGTGGTTGTTAACTGAGGTTATAACATCTATTCCCTGGGGAAAAACTCTTGTTGCCCTCAAAATTGAGTGTTAGTAATAATTGTTGACACAGTCTGGTGATAGGAGTGATGGCGTCTTTTGTATATTTTTTTTAATATCTCCAGAACTGGTTGCACAGCCTTGATGTAACTTAACCACCAATCAGAAGGGACCTTACTGGGCACTCTCCCGTGGGGTCACTCAGTCAGCAGTGAGACACCATTGAGTGAGCTTGTATACTGTGTGAGACCATCGCATTCACAATGCAAGTTATTCTTTGCGTCTTGTGCAATATTTTTTGATAAAATAGCGCATCACTCAAATTTGTCATCCCCCCCCCATGTTTTGGCTCTCTATGACCTCTGGCTTTTCCTGAAGAGATTTCAGACTATGGACAAGTTTAAGGAGAATGCCATGAGGCAGCTGATGGTGATCCTGAGACAGGAATATGTAGACTATTTTGAAAAGTGGAAAGGAGGCTGGGATAAATGTATTAAGTTCCAAGGGGAGTATTTTGAAGTGGACTAAGGTGCCATTGCTATTTTCTGTTAATTGGCTGAATACCTTCCAGACAGACCTTGTAGTTATCCAAAATCCTTTTCAACCAATGTGTGTACCCCTCAATGTTTGAGTGCGTACATGTGTCTAACACATGTAATCCTAAACACCTGAGTTGTCAGAGGATGCTTGCATTTTTAGGTCAAATTCTTGTGTATATGTGTTTTCTCCTGCATATACCAATCATCCAATACCTTACTTAATTTCAATCATTTTAGAACTGATATGTTTAACATGACAAATCTATTACTGTAATATAGACACTGAAGTATGTTGATTAGATAATTATCAAAATGTTAATTAATTATACCAGTCAATTAGCACAGATTGCCTCAGATATCTGGTTGGCCTGGCATATGTAGCATGTATGGAATGAGGTGACTCTCTCTTTTTGTTTATTTCTGTAGACTCCTAGGGCCACAGCCACTGCTGCAGATTCAGTATAGCAGGTGTATTTTTTGTTTTTTGTTTGTTTTGTTTTGTTTACAGGGTGGGGTTGCTGACCCCATGCCCAACCCTCCTCATTTACCCGGGCTTGGGACCAGCTATGGCAACTGCCAGGCTGTAGGATTTTCTTTCAGAATAACCTTCTCTGGACTGACTTACAATGCTGGGAGAAGTGGATTCATCCCTTTGCCAAGGGCTGTAGTGCAAAGGGAACGTAAACAGCCTTGGCCAAAACTTGAACTCAGTCTGCCAAATCCGTTTTTTCCCTGCTGGTATCTGTTACACTACTCTGCACCTCCCACTTTGAAACTAGCATATCTAAACTATGCAACCAGGTGAAAACTAACCTTTCTTCATTTCTTTTTCTTCATATCTTTTTCTTCATTTCTTTTTCTTCATATCTTTTTCTTCATATCTTTTTCTTCATTTCTTCTTTGGCAGGACCAGCGCAGTGCCTTGCATGAAACTTGTCGAAGTCCCGAACAGAATGAAAACAAACTGGGTCAGATTGCTAAAGTCCTCATCGACAAGGGCAGTGACATTAACATCAAAAGTAGTGATGAGGGGGAGGTAAGCAAATTGGTAAGCGAAGCACGTTTTCTTCTTTTGCATCCAGCCCAGCTGCATGTATGTCTCACCCCAGAGGAGGAAGACAAACTGGAAGAAGAAGTGCTTTGTAAGCTAAGCTTTGGTTTATTTTTCTTTTTTTTTTCTTTTAAAAAAAAATAAATTCATACTGACTCCAAGAAGAGTAGGGAAACTCTGAACTCATTACTTCAGCTGGATTTTAAAAAACAAAAATAAAAAATTAAATTACCCCCTCCCCATGACCTTTTAATTTGTTTTAACAAACATAAGCTGACTATTTCAGCATGGCTTTTTTT
>VCCN01005562.1:3373993-3422588 GCA_006491835.1 Architeuthis dux
GTGTCAATTTGCCTACCCATAATCCCACATAATTTTCCTTCACGTAGAAATGGGTCTGAGTTCTTATGGGTTAAAGGCATGAATTTAATTTAATTTAATTTATTTTTTTATTTATTTGTAATAAATATAAATTCATTAGTAATAAATATAAATTTCTAAATCAATGTGGTTTGCTTAACAGATAAACTTACTGTGTACCGTTTCAGGAAAATCAGTGATGAACAAGATATCACATTAAGAAGACAGTTTATTCATTGAAAAAAAAAGAAGTCCTAGATCTTATAATAACTTTTCATTATTTTCTTAATAACTTAGTAGTGTTAGACTTTGATGGATCTTAATTGTTCCACTGTAAAGTAAAAGCATGGAACTAACTTGAAACTTACTGACAGATCCAATTTAGGCCGTTTTGCAGCTAAAGCTCCTGCAACTAGTCAGCAGAATCTTCTTCCAATAGTTTTACTTAATACTTACTAATACTTATTGCTTCATTCGTCTAAGTAGCCATAGCTGGGCTGTAAAATTGACCCAGAGTTAATATAAAATCTAATTGCTTATAATATTGTTGATTTCACAAGAAAAAGATTGTTCGCTTTTATACTTATTATAAACATGTATAAATATATGTGTTTAAATGTACATGTATAAATATGTGTGTTTAAATGTACATGTATAAATATGTGTGTTTAAATGTACATGTATAAATATGTGTGTTTAAATGTACATGTATAGATGTGTGTTTAAATGTACATATACAGATATGTGTTTAAATGTACATGTATAGATGTGTGTTTAAATGTACATGTATAAATATGTGTGTTTAAATGTACATGTATAAATATGTGTGTTTAAATGTACATGTATAAATATGGGTGTTTAAATGTACATGTATAAATATGTGTGTTTAAATTTACATGTATAGATGTGTGTTTAAATGTACACGTATAGATGTGTGTTTAAATGTACATGTATAGATGTGTTTAAATGTACATATACAGATGTGTGTTTAAATGTACATGTATAGATGCGTGTTTAAATGTACATGTATAGATGCGTGTTTAAATGTACATGTATAGATATGTGTGTTTAAATGTACATGTATAGATATGTGTGTTTAAATGTACAGTGGATTCCAGTTAAATGGGACATCGGTTACAAGAAATGGCCACTTAGTAGTTCCAATTGTGCAAGAACAGCATCAAACGTATGTAATATTTTGTTCTTCTTATACAAATCTGCTTAAAAAGAATGACTGCTTATACAGACCAAAATTTGTCGTGCCGATGTGTTCCGCTTAAGTGGAATCCACTGTATATGTTTAAAACAGCATATATATATATATGTGTGTGTGTGTGTGTGTGTGTGTGTGTGATTAGACAATGTGGAAAAGAAAGATTGAGAAAAGTTTTACATCAGACTTGACCCACCTCAGCATACCCAGCTGGACAGAACTTCCAGGAAACATAAATCATACCAACCACCACCTACTTAACAGCCTACACAATAAATCCACTAAATTAAACACCACACTCCCTATCCCCACCCACTTTATAGCTCATACACAGACCCACTTAATCTAAACACACCCACACCACACCAGCCCAGCCCATGGCCTCATAAGTAACTTTCAACCAAATAAACTAGGTCACCCAAGCATACAAAACGCCCTTCATTTCATTTCATTTCTACTACCTAGCATGGATAGTTGCACTTCTCTGCAATGTTCAAATTTCTTCTGAGGAAGTCACTCACAGTGAGGAAATGCATAAAGGTTTATCTTCATGATAATAAATATGTTTGAGATGTAACACGCTTTTCTCAATCTTTTTTTTCTACATTGTCTAATCACATCTACCATTCTGTCAGATTCCCATACATCCATACAACAAACATATATACATAAAGAACCTGACCTGATAAAACAGCCGTTACTGTTATATTGTGTAACAGTGACTTTGACCGTTCGTATAAAACAAACTGTATCACGCAACATTGGTTAGTATGTGAACTACACGTGCTATAAAGAACGTTTGTGTAGTGCGTTTTGCTTTTTCTCTTTCCAAGTCTACGGACGATGATCACATTGAGATACTGCATTTTGTGATCTGTGAAAATCGTTGCCTGTCTGTCCGTGGAGTTTTCAAAGAGGTAAGAATCTGTAAAAGTCGGGCAGCGATTTCTACGGATCACACAATGCAGTAACTCAATGCGATTGTTGTCTGTTGACTTGGAAAGAAAAAACGCCAAACATGCTACACCCACCCTATCAGTTTGGTTTCTTTATGGACAGCCCTTGTATATATACAGTATCGCCCATAAATAAGTACACCCCTACCACTTTTTAATAGAAAGTTAATTGTCTTCTAAACCAGAAGACAATTAACTTTCTATTAAAAAGTGGTAGGGGTGTACTTATTTATGGGCGATACTGTATATATACATACATACTACAGCTACTACATGATGAGATGTTCCTGTCTCAGCAAGTCGTAGGGTATATGATATGATTCTATAGGGAATTGTATTGGCCACAATTCTCTAATTTTGGGGCAGAAGGAACAACGAGAAGTTTGGTGTTGTAACAAGAACAGCTCTACTGCTGGCTAACCAGCTAAGTTTTGGGAACACAAACACAGAAAACTGGACTGAACTTTTATGTGCAGTATAGTATCAACTGAGCTAGGGTTCAAGGTGTTTATTGCAGAGAATCAACAAAACAGCTAAAATTTAAATAACCTGGTGTTTTCACATTATATTTCTATTTTTAAAAATTGCATTCGTTTAGTTAACTATTTTTTTTCCTACAAAGAGCACCCCCCATCGTTTTTAACCCGATTTATCATGTATTATTTAATAATCAGTAGAAAACAATTTTTTAAAAAAAACAGTTTTGAGTTCTCCTCTTTTATGAGTCTGTATTCTTCTTTTTGTTTCTTTGAGCTGAAGTGAAGTTGCTACCAGGCCCGGGCAGAGGTGGGGCTATATGGCTCGGGCCTACAATTTTGAAGGGGCCAACTCCAGAGGCATAGCAAGAGGTGGGGTGGGGGTGTCACATTTTTGCGTTACTATTGTGGAGACTACTACCATCAGTTTGAAATGTCTGCCTACTTTTCCCATCTGGCCTGTGCCTACTGCCAGCTCTGCCCGACCCTGGTTGCTACTGTCTTTATTTTCCTGTTTAAATTATTATTATTATTATTTATTATTTATTATTATTATTATCAAAGTTATGATAACAGCTAGTGAAATGAAATTGATATTTTGTTACGTTCACACTATACCAACTGTAAAAATGAAATGAATGAGACAAAAACATTTTAGTAGTCAATGAACAAAACTTTTATATCAGCATACTGATATACGTACTCATCACCCCTTTTCCCTTTCCTTTGGGGTGTTACAGACAAAAAATAAATGCACACATACATTGTAGAGGTCAAACTGTGACCTTTTAATAACCTGTTAATTTGTTATATATTTGCTCTAGGTTTGTAAGTTTAATTCAGTTTGAGTAAGATCTCCAAGCTTTCATAAAAGTTAATAATGCCTGTTATTACAAAGAGAAATGCCTGTTATTACAAAGAGAAAGAAACATAATTTTTAACCAGAACACTGATAGTGATGAACATGGGCATCGGTAAAGGTGTGCATTTTCACCCCCCTGGAAAAGTACTACAACTCATTTACTCTACTCATTTACAATAATAAAGTAATATAAGTAATCTACTCAAAAAGACATCCCTGAAGAATAAAAATTCCAGAATTTGTATTTATTTTTATCACTAAACAAAGAACAACATTTTTGTATAACTTTTGATTCCTTTGGGCTTTTCAGAAAAAATAAAAAGATTTCTGATCCTCAGTCTGTGTTCTTTCAGAAAATGCATTAATTGGGGTCCTACAAACCGTGGAAAATGTTGACCTGATCACCCTAATAATAGCGCAATCGAAAATAAAGAGTAAACCTTCGCCGAATATATCCTTTTACACCCACCTGAAAAAGTGTCTAGGGATGCCCAATGGTGATGAACAAAATATCACATAAAAAAGACATATATTCATTAAAAAATTTTTAAAAAAAAACGTCCTAGATAACTTTTTATTATTTTCTTAATAACCTAGCAGGGTTAGACTTTGATAGATCTTAATCGTTCCACTGTAAAGTTAAAACCTGGAACTAACTTGAAGCTTAAATATGTAAAAAATCACTGTTCTTTTTTATAGTAATTTGTATCCTTCTTAATAAAAGGTATCAACACTTTTGTATTTTTATTTCTCAATTGGATGAAGTCAGATAATGAATGGCTTGGCTTCACGAACAAAGATTTTGGGAGGGTTTTCTACGACTATAGGACCTTGGTTAGCAGGGTGTGTGTTGCAGAATAGCCCTCCCAGCCTCCCACATTATTTGTATTTTGAACCAACCCATGACTTCTTCAGGATGTGCAGGTGGCCAAGCAGTTAGCAGCATGGAAAATGGAATCTGCAAGACGAGTACTAACTCAGGCTGAAACAATCTGCCTTCACTTTACACTAATGCCCTTAGTAAAGGCATGAATCCGTCTCTTATCCCCCAGCTATGGATAAATAGCAGGGCAGACTGGGCTCTTCATCCTTGGTTGTGCAAACCAGTGTAGGAGACGGACAACTCTAAATTAAATATCTACTGGGACAAATATGTCCCGGATAAATGTCTAATAGGACAAATATATCCCATCATGATTATTGTTCTTCAAAATATGGAAAGTTTTTGATTTATTAAAAAGAATAGTTTTCTTTAGCCATTAAATAAAAATGAACATGTTTTTGGCTTTTTTATACTACTCTAAATTCAGGCATTTAGCACCCTAATAGGTTAGTCTTGAATGGGTTAAGGTAGTTGAGAATTTGATTGTTTTAATTGTATAAACAGATGCAATTAAAAGAAAACTTAGTACCCAAGTATAGAAATATGGTGAATTGATTAGCTATTTATTCCTAGTATTAAAGCATTATTGTTTTATTCTATTCAGGCCGATTTCACTCCTCTCATGTTTGCTGCCTACCATGGCCATCCAGATGTTGCCCAAGCTCTGCTTGATGCCAAGTGTGATATTCACGCTGTCGGAACAGTAAGTGATATATTTCTTAATTCATCTGCTATACCAGTGATTCTGAATGTGAGGTACACAAGGGAGCAATTTAAATATGTTAGGGATCAATTTGGAATTTGGTTATGAAAAGCGTTCTGTGGCTCAAAATTGAGTCATGTTATGGCTTAACTGAGTAATTCCTAATTATACAATACCATTAATTCCTAATTATACAATACCATTAATTCCTAATTATACAATACCATTAATTCCTAATTATACAATACCATTAAATCCTAATTATACAATACCATTAAATCCTAATGATACAATACTATTAATTCCTAATTATACAATACTATTAATTAATAATTACACAATACTATTAAGTAAAAATGTTACTATAAATTCCATATGAACTAATGCTTAACACATTAACTTTGTGAGGTATAAAAGTGAGGGGGTAATACTTTGTTGTTACTAAATTTCACACAAAGAAATGATAAAAATGTTAGTAATTAACCTAAAGTTCATATATCAGAATTTTTTTTCTTTTACAAAGAATTTGTTTCTTTACAAGTATTTTCCTTGATTTAAAACTCTAAATTTAACATTATATTTATTATACCTTTTCAACACCAACTTTGTTTTATTATAGTAAGGGGGACATCAGACTTTTTGAGCTGTTGGGGTGAGGTATAGAGTAATATGGTTCAGAACCACTGTGCTATACAGTCTGTAGCATCATTGGTCCCAAAGTTATGTGCTTTTCCAGATCAATTTAAGTTGTCAATAAATACTAATCTTCAAATCTTCCTACTATTTTTTTTCCAAACTTTTTATTTTCCAAAAGTCACTCATATGGGAAATTAACTTGCTAAGTCCATTGCAAAGTCGCAAAAACAAATTGATTTTTTTCTCCCAGAGAATTTTTAAATACAGGAATAGTTTACCAATTTATGTAATAATTAGTACAAGTGTAAATAATTCTAAGCATAACTTCATTTTAGATCATCTGGAATAGAAAAAAAATTAACAGCGCAATTCTGGGAGTTATCAGCTATATAGCCATATATATATTTGGGAAGCAATCCTTCATTTATGCATGTCTGGTTAAATACGATGAACAAGGAACATCTTGTTAATTTTTTATTAAATTTTTCTTGTTTCCATACAAGAGAACGTATGTTTGGATCCATAGAATGTAGTGTTTGTCCAAAAGTATTGTATCAAGCGCTTTTCAAGATTTTGATGATTCCTCAATTATTTAATCAAAACCTTGATACAACACTTTTGGACAAACACTACACTCTATGGATCCAAACACACGTTCTTTTGTACGGAAACAAGAAAAATTTAATAAAAAATTAACAAGATGTTCCTTGTCCGTTGTATTTAACCAGACATGCATATCTATATATAGAAGAATTTAGGAAAAAAAAAAGAAAAACTGCCTGGTGAATATTTCTCTGTACTGATCAGCTTGTAATTTTCTTCAAGTGATAAAAATGTGTATGAAAACATACACATTTTTATCACTTGAATTAATGTATATTTTAATGTTGAATAAACTTTTTTTAATGTAAAGAGGCATTTTTATTTAATAATAAATAATAAATAAATACTCATAACTGGTTTCCAAAAGAAAACTTTCTTGAATGAAATAAACTTCCCTTTTCTTATTGTTTTTATTTTTATTTTTAAGATATTGATTTTTTCTTAAAGATATCAATTTTAGCATTTTTTGTCTGTTCTGCCTATTTTCCATGTTCATAATGATAAATTAATTTAAAATAATAAAATAAAATCGGTTGGTTTTACAATCTTCAGAATGGATGGACAGCCCTCCATTGGGCCACTGACCGGGACCATCAGGAGCTGGTGTATTTGCTGCTTGAAGCAGGAGCAGACCCCACCATGAAAGGCGAGGTAAGGCCATCTGAATAAAATTAGTTCTTAATAACATCATTTAGTTTCCTCTACCAACGAAGTTGGAAGAGGTATATGTATTCATGTTTGTTTGTTTGTCCTCACTATATCTCCAAAAGTATCCAATGAATTTCAATGGCATTTTGTAAAAGGGTGAGTGAGCCATGTGCTAAGGAATAGTTGATTAAATTTTTGGCAAAGTTGGACGACTTAACTGTCAAAAATGGATTGCATCATAAGGACTGATTTGACTGATCACCACTAAAGAAGCTAACATTTTTTTATTAAATGAAAAATGAAACCATTTTGATTAATTTTAAAACAGTCATTGCCGTGCCAGCTTAGTACGAAAGTAAAAGAAATGTTAGCTTCTTTAGCAGTGATCGGTCAAATCAGTCCTTATGATGCAATCCATTTTTGACGGTTATGTCCTATTTTGCCAAAAGAATTTTTGATTGAGAGACATTTTTCATATATTAAGTCAATAGTCTGAAATATGGAAAATCGAAGCTTACAAAGTTACCTACTCTGCATCGTAGCTATATATGAACTGATTTTCATTCAGCTTTTAGTGACAATGACAGTGACAGTGACATGAGCTCTCTGAGTGCTTTCTAGTTCATTATAATATTACAAAGAATTATAGACTAAATGACAGCCTAACAGGACTTTGATTATGAAATTTATATTTGTTGTTTAATTAATCACCACTACCAAAGGTTTAGGTTATTTATGTGTTCACACATACACATATGTATCTATCTATCTATCCAGACTTCACCCAGCCCTAAGTGTACATAGTAGAAACTTGAAATTTTGTACACACACTCCCCTCAATGAGTAGGGAAAATGCTTTTTCTGTTTTTTTGAAAATTCCCTCCCTAAATAGGTTTTTAGAGAGGGCTCAATTTTCAATGTAAGCTTTTGTTTGCAGCTCTGAGGTACTTCTATACACATTTGGGATTGGCTCTGCACTCTTTTGCCAATGACTTCTCACTATTAATATTTTAATTCACATTCAATTCAGATGAATTCAATAACAAAATTCCATTCTTTTAGTTGTTTCACTTGTTATATTTATATATTTTATTTATATTAATACATTCTTACTCTTAGCCAATTGGAACTGGGATATTTTTGTGTGAGATCATATTTGTGAGATATCTTGTCAAGCCTCTTCAGGATGGTCATTGCGTTCACTGCCTTCATTGTCATCTACGAATTGTCTTGAATCACTATCCAAGAAGTAGGAAAACCCAGGACTAAGAAATTTCTTACCAGTGAGAAACTTGAACTCGGTCAGCCAATTTTGTTTTCCATACTGGTAACCATTAACCCTGAACCACCTAATGTGTATAAATATTGAATTATTAACAGAATCAACAACAGTTTTTGTTGGTCCATTTAATATGGATTTGGAGTTAGCTCAATCTTTTTTGTAGTATTTATCTTTTACTTTTTTTTTTTTTTCAACTAAGTATCTTTTTTTACCTTTACTTCTAGAGAGGGGAATTGGCCAGTGAACGAACTAAAGACAAAGACCTGAAAAATACTCTTCGCAATGCTGAGAAAATGTTCAAAGAGCTTAGTGTGTTGGATGCAGCTGACCGTGCCCTTCAAAAAAAGGCTCCAGCCACTATTGGGGACATGATAAGCCCTGATAAGGTGTCACCAACAGAATCCGATAGAGGCTTCTCTTCGTTGAGTTCTCCTAGCACCAAGAGTGCTCCCATTGTGGAAGAAGAGCTCACAGCTGATCTGAGCGGTGACGAAGATGCCTCTGACCGGATTAAGAATGATGATGATACCATGAGTGAAGATCCCTTAAAAGAATGCAGCATAGAAGACTATCCACGTGATGAAGCAGAAATTGAATGCAACCGGTTGGAAGATTTTGAAAAGGACAAGTTTCACTCTTCTGGGATGACTAACCACCAATCATATAATGATGATGATGATGACCTTCTCCAGGAAGAAGATTCCCTTTTGAAAGACGATGACGATCTTTTGAGGGATGAAGACGATCGAGATATTGAACTTTATGAGGCAGAAACTGTTTATTAAATCAAACCCCTTCCTGACATCCCTTCCCAAAACCTTCCAACCAACAAAATCTCGGTCAACAAAGAATTTGATCTGAGGAGAGTTTTGAAAAAAATTCCTACCTGAACATTTTTTATTTATTTTTAAAAACCACCATTTTTTACAAAAACAAATTATTTTTTTTCATTTTGTTTTGTTTTTGATAATTTTTTCCTAAATTAAAAACCTAAAAAAGCAAAACAGGTGGGGGGGAGTAAAAGTTGTTGAATAACATATGTAAAAGAATAAACATGTTCATGCAAATGCTTGTTGCTTCATTGTAACTGAATTGTTGGACACACACAAGCAAAATCTTGACCTCAATTTGGAAAAAAAAAAAATCCGAAAGATTCCAAAATTAAATTTCGTCACTTTTCTTTCACAACTCGATAAGTATAATGTAGAGGTCATAGGTTGGGTATCACGTGATGTGTTCACCTGTGTCAATTGTTCATTGTATCAAATAATTCTTTTATTCCTATTTTTTTAATTAATTTGTTATTCCTATTCTTGTTATTATTCTTTTCTAAGTCTGCTATTCTGCATAAAATTCAATTGTTCATTCCTCAAACATAATTGTGCACAACATTTACTTGTAGGTTGATTATTAGTAACAGTTGTTCATTCAAACTCAACACTCATAGTTACTTCTCATTTTGATTGCTATAATATTTTACTATTTTTTGGTGACATGGCATTGAATCATATTTTCAGCTTCAGGTGTTGGGAAATTGTAGAAATTTGATGTGCAGACAATCTTTATCCCTAATTCTTTGTTGTTTTTCATCATGTGACATCAATAAGTAACAAAAATGATTATTTTATAGTCATTTGACTTTTATTTGAAAGAACAGGAAAAGAAAGATATTAATTTTTTATACTTATCGGAATCAATGCATTAAAAATTAATATTATATCAGTCATAAGGTTTCTGTCTGAATTTCTGATATTAGGAATTATCATACACTGATTTATTCAAACTGGTATTCCCACTTTGGTTTTTATAGTCACATCACCCAAAATATTGTGACTATGACAACCAAGATCAGGGCACAAGTTCAAATAAATCAGTGTATAAGGTTATTGTATTTATATTACAGAGGATGAGACTGAAGGAATTTCTCTAGTGATTCAAAACTATCCACAATTAAAATAGAATAATGATGAATATTTCTTTTTTTAAAATTGTTCTTCTTTTACATATTTTCTTTTCCCTCCAAAATTGAATCCTTTTGCATATTTTATATTCAATTTCTAGCCATACAAATTCATGGGATTCTAAAAATACTGAACATTTCTTTCATGGCTTTTCTTTAAAGAAAGGCAGGATCCTGTTTTCCCTTGTAATATCTTTTCTTTTAAATTAATTTTGAACTGTTTCTTTATACCTTTTGGTTGCCTAGAAATGAAAATATGGACTCTATAAAAAAAAAAGTGTTATTATGCCTGTGCTTATGGGAAGGATTAGAACAAGTTTTTTTTTTTTAAATCCATTGAAATAAAAGAAAAAAAGACGAATGATAAAATAATTATTTTGTGAACTGAAACAAACAGGAAATATGAATAAAATCATTGATTTTTGAAAATTTTCAAATTTGTTTTTTAAAATAACTCATTTTTCAAATCTCAGTATATTTTGCTGAATAAAAAAAAAAATTATAATTTATAATTTTACTGCTTGTTCAAATAACATCTTCATTGCATGGTATCACTGTCTTCTGCTTTATATATAAAAAAACAACTTTTAAATATTTTTTTTCAAGATTTGCTGAGTACAAGTAAAAAAAATGAGTTGCTTCCCCTTTAAAGTGAAAAATGGAAGCACAAGCAACTGGTGCTAGTTTTTATTTTATCTTTTCTTTTTTTGCTGGTATAAACTTTCTTACTCACCACAATATTTATTTAAAGTGAACATGTTTATTCTTTCACCTACTTTAGTTCCATTGTTCTGAGACAAGGGTATTATGGAACCTAAAAAGAAATGTCCTCTTACATAGCACCCCTTGTCTCAGCACATCACATACAGCAGGGTTTGCGTTTAAACCAATAACAAACAGTCAAAGAGCAACTAATTTGATCCAATCAAACATTTCCTTCTATTTGAACTATTGTTTTTTCTTTTCTCATTCTCGAAAAAAAAAATGCTCTCTTTCTTTTTGAAAAATGTTTTTCTCTCTAGGAATTTCTTTTCTTTCGAAACATTTTTTTCTCTCTATCTCTTTCTCACTTTTGAAAAGATTTTTTATCTCTTTGTCTTAAAAATTTTTTTTTTTCTAAAACTGTATTTGAGATGTGATCTTGTGTGCATCCATACAGTTCTGTTTCTGGGTGTGTCAACCTTACAGATGTGTTTGCGTCGCCAGTGATCCAAGCGATTACACATATGCAAGCTCTGACGTAAAACACACACAGAAACAGACAGCAGTATTACCAATCCAAGCACACCAACTTAAACACTGTATCAACTTTTTACCAAACAAAAAAAAGCAAACTTTTGCAAATCTATGCTGCTAAGTCTTTCAGTCGTGAAAATAAAACTTGCAAAAAAAAAATTGGATGAAATATCTGTGACAACAAGTCACTTGCAAGATTTTCCATGCATTGCTTTTTCTATATTGCATTTGTTAAATAAATCTGCCTCTTGTGGCTGTTATTGACGCGTGTCTGTGAGTGTCCAAGCTAAAGAAAGTGTGGCTAAAATGCCTACCAGCCCTGCTTTTCATTTTCCTTTTAGCCATTGAAATATGAATTTGAGTTTGTTGTACAAGCCAGCACACACACACACACACAATACTTGCTGATAATTAATATTTAACTGCAGAACAATTAAATATTTTGATGTTCATTCATATTATACTCAGTCTTATGAATGAAAATAACTTTTACTACCTATTTATAGTACATGTAAAAATCAGTAAATAGATTTAATCCAATGGAATAAAAGAATTCTATAAAGTTATGAATACTATTACAATGTATAGTGCAAAGACATGAGTGATATATTTGGTGTGTGAAAAAGTTCACAGCGCTCTTTTATTTCTTTTTTTTTTTTTTTTTTTTTTTTTTTTGACAACTAGAGACTGAATACATAGTTGAAAACTGGTTTTTCGATTGAAACTTTTGTACACACCGTATTCAGCTGTCCATTTCGAGTTTCGGTAGACAGCCCTCAAGTCATGATGCCAGCATATTGGATGCAGTGTAATATTTAGTTTTTCTTCTTTTAGATTTAATTTTGCATCTTCCAGCAAATACTCTGTGTGTGTGTGTGTGTGTGTATATATATATATATATATGTATGTATGTATGTATGTATGTATGATACACTTATGCATCAATATCCTCGTAGACCTTAATTATTATTAGCCAATCACAGAACAACAAAAAACATTGGATGAATCAACCAGCCATTCAGATAACAATAAACTAGATGTATAAAAACAATTGGAAATAACATTCAAATGTTCATTATGAAAACCTATATGTGAAACCAGAAGTACCGCTTGGAATGAACCATTAAAATTGATTCTCACACACACACACACAAAAAAAAAATTTGAATCTATCACTCCCATTAATGTTTTTAGATGATAATGTGAATAAACATCAAAATTTCACCGTCATTTTGTTTGTGAAAATAATTACCTACAAGTATACATTTTTTTTTTAATAGTTTTGTCTTTGTATATTAAGAATCCCAGTGAATATTCCCCAAACTGGGCAGTGACTGGCTGCCTAGATTCCTTCATATTCAAGTGAGTACAACAATTGTCTATAACTTTAAGAAGAGCCATTAACATTCCAACATTTGTTCGGATAATCGAATCTCTTATTTCCATACTTGATGTTGTCAACACGTTTCAGCTGATCCATTCTTCAGCCCTCATCAGGTGGATAACCCAAGGGACAAACAAAAAAAAGAAAGGTTTGCCTCAATCCTTGACAAAGACTGAACAATTGATTGGCCGAAACATTGTGTTGTGGACATCAAGTATAGGAAGAGATTTGATTGTCTGAACAAAAATTGGAATAAGTACAACAATGTTTAGCAGAGATGGAACAGGAGTTGTTTTTTTTTGTTTTGTTTTTTTTTAATTTTCAGACCCCCCCCCCGCCCCCCAATAATTAATTTAATTCTAAACGAATAAAATCGTCAAAGTTTTCTGATGCCTTTGCATAGAAACATTAAAAACGAACATGCAATTATTTTGGTGACATTTCCATCTGATTCCATCTTGAAATCTAATAACCACTTCCAGAGACCATTTTTATTGGCACTAGGATTTATGTAGAGGCCACTGTCTGCAGACAGAGACTAGTAGTTTGGATTCTGACCAAGATCATTAAATTAAAACATTTTTTTATTCTTACAGAAAAATCTACTTTAGAGGGGGTGGGGTGAATCAAAAAACCTCATCTCCATTTTTTTTTTATTCAAGTTGAGATTTTTTTCGCTCTTTTCTTTGACTAAGGGAGATAACTGCAATCCCTTTATCGTCTTGTAATAAGTTGTGAAAAATTCTTGGATGATCGGTCAAAATTAATATTAGGTGTGTGCAAAAGTTCCCAACGCTCTTTATTTGAAAACTAGGGAATGTAAACACTGTTGAAAAACGTTTTTCGTTTTTTTTATGGGGGAAACTTTTGCACACACATAATATTTAAAAGAAATTCCATCTTTCTAAAATCTACTTCAAACATTCAATGATATTCAAACTTCTATTCAAATTTTATTGATCCATTTATGTATATCTTATTTTTTTTTTTTTTCCTTTAATTTTTTAAATTTTTTTTATATCTATGCACTGCTTTTTATCTAAAGTCCTTTCCATTTATAAATTGACTTTCTTTTTTTAAAATTCTTATCTCTTAATATTAAACATGCATTCTTTTGGCTTAAGTAAAACCTGCCGTAGAAATTGCTTTCTGGGAAAATTTGCTGCCGAAACCTTGTAGAGAAACTTAGGAAACCTTTGCAAAGAGCACAACTGGTTTCCTAAACCAGACTTTATCTTTGGCACCACAGTAACCGATTCTCTTTCTCTGGGATTCAACCTTCCTGGTTATAATTATTCACTGGACAATTCCAATGTTTGTGTATCACTTGTGTCCTGTAAATTATTCCAAGCAGACTATTCTGCTCATAAATTTATTCTTAATGAGAGAGGTGAGTCGCAGACTTCTTCTCTTCATTGTATTTTTCTGCAAACACTGACATCAACACTAATAATAAAGATGCTATGGCTGAGGCCATTTTGATAAAAATCTTCTCATCTCAAATAATTTTGAAAATATTTTCAATTTGTTTATAACTTTGAGAAGAGTCATTAACATTCCAAATTTTGTTCGGGCTAGTACGGATTTCAACACCATTGGTTTTCTTTGCTTAGCAAAGCAGGTGTTGGGGAACTATCTTGCATATAGTTTGGAATGGCCTGGGTACTTGGTTGACGTCTGTGTCCCTAGTGCTGGGTGAAAGAGATTGATCCAGTTGGTATATATTAATGACAACTTTTTTCGAAAAAAGTTTTGCCACTTTTCTCATATTAAACATCTGACAAGGGCTGAAGAATGGATCAGCCGAAACGTTGTGTTGACAAGTATGCAAAGAAGAGATTCAATTGTCCAAACAAAATTTGGAATTTTCAGCTTATCTCAAGATTATTTTGAAAACTTTTTTTTTTTTTTCCTTTTCAGAGAAAATCATTCCATCAATATCAGCCAGATCAGGTGTGGCAAGATATTGTTGAATGTAATTCCTCATAAAATCATCATCAGTATCAATAATCCAATATTGCACAATTAGATATAAAGTGAAGATTGTGCCATGAAATAAAGTTTGTGTTCTGCTTTCAGTTATGTACATCCATACTTTCAGGTCATTATAGTTGTGCAGCTTAGCTAAAAATGCCCTAACAATTGTGCATCTTATGATAAAAGTATAGAATTTGGCACTTATAGCCATGGATTTTCAATGTGCATGGCAGCCATTTTTCTTATATTTTATTATATATAGATGTGTCCAACACATCTGAGACTTTTCAGTCTGTCAGTTCCGTTTATGTTGTGGAAAGAAGGTATTTACCAGCTGCTGTGATGTCATAAGAGAACATCTATTCTGATCAGTTTTTTTTAATAATGATTTCTCTAACCGACTTTTAACTCTTGGGATTTTGAAATCAATTTTTGGCCGATAAAACAAACTTAAGTTGCACAAAATCTTCACATGGTAAAAACCTGGATTTAAAAACTTTAACCCCAAATCAAATAATTAGTGTATTTTAATGAAATTTTCAGTGCTTCTCTAATACAGAACGAATATTTTTTTAAGTTTCTATTCCAATATCCAAAAACTGCCAATAAAAGATTTGAATTATTGCAATGTTTTTAAATTTTCATTAACATAAATGGTATTCGGCTGAAGTTTGAGAGATTCTGGTTATAAATTTACACGTCTCGCCAGTAAGAAGTTTTCAATAACGTTTTTTTGTAAAGATAAAATTAAAAGGTTTGTTTTAAAATTTTACCAAAAATCAATGACTAGATTTTAATTAAATTCTCAGTACTTATTTAATAATATCCCTAAATGTCAATTTTCTCAGCCGTATCATGTTGGATTAATATGAAACTTAGTCCAGACCTTCAGGTGAACCATCTTCACTTTCCACCACAACTAGTAATGCTACTACTACTTCATTTAAAATCCCTTTGAAATTGGAAATCATAGATGTGGATATAAAGATGGACACATCGTTCTTGTTTATAGCTAATTTATAAATAAATACATTTACTGCAACCATTTATAGTGGATTTAATCTTTTACTTTTCATCCTATGGAATCTTCAACCTCAAGGTTAATGGCTTGCGAGATAAGCATGAAATGCTAGTCATGGTCCCATAAATGCATCCTAATATCATTTTTTATGATAAAGAATTATTGATGATATTGGTAATGATAAAATGACATCTAATATTTTCAACAAGAAATATGCTTCCACAAATATAAAAGTTCTTGTGAATTGCCATTTGGATAATACATGTAAGACATTGAAAATTCAAGTTGGCGGCCATGACAGTTATGAAAATTGTAATTGCAATAAAGTTGCGTAGACTAGTCTGATCTCAGTGTCATATGTTTTATGATGCAGAATTGCCCAGAAGGAGTGGTTGGTTGTAAAAAATAAAAGCATAATCCATGACTTAATCAAGTTCTATTTTTTTTTTTTTTAGATATTTTTCTTTTTGTATATGCTCATGTGTCCACATAATATCTCAAAGTTCTCAATCAAAAATTGGGGATTCATCCAAAATTTCAACCATTTCCTTTTGAGTAATTTTGCAATTTACCTGGCCTTTACTTGGATACATTTTAATTTGAGCTCATCAAACCACTACTTTTATTGATATTTTTACACCAGTTTTCTTCCTTGTAAGGTAGTCATAGATTTTTTAAATGTAAAAGCTCAATATAACACTTTGTTCCTAAAGAGGATTCTAGATCTAGTATGATTGTGCAAATATAGGCTCACAGAGCAACGGAAATTTGAATTGACATATGCATTTATTTCAACTAATATGAATTCGTGTAGTGAATGCTACACTTTTAGTCTAAACAAGTTATTTTTTATCAAAAAGCTTACAAACTTGAGATTCTCTTCTCCATACATTTCACTCCAAAACTTCTGCACAATAAATGTGATTATATTTTCTAACCAATTTAAACAATCTGATTAAAAGATTAAGTTTGTTTTTATCTGGTTTCATTCTGCAATTTCTTTTAAACAAATTAAATAAATCATTAAATTTTTCTTCTGAGATGGTCACTATTTTACCGAATTACTCACATTTCATTTTTCTTACAACAATAATGTTTCACATTTGAACATTTCCTTATTTCTTCAATTTACCTAAAAACCTCAAAGACAGGATACAACAACTTGAACATAAAAATTACTGACTACATTGTCGTCTGCTTACCCACTTCAAGACCTTTTCCTGTTTAAACAACAAATATCACAATGTTATTGTCGATAATTTTACACTAGTTTTCTTCATTAATATAAATATATACATAAAATTAAGCTATAACTAAAAAGTACTCATAAAATTAAATGAAAAATATCTTTGTCAAAAGGAGTTATTGCCCCTACACGCCAGAAGTTCGGAAGGGTACAAAAAGTATGACCATTAAAATAGCCATTTTGAAAAATGGCTGCAATGGGCTACATATTGAAAATTCATGATGCTCTATCAAAATCTTTTTGTAATGACTTTGGCTATAAGTGTATCAAATTATTTGCTTTTATCACAAAATGCACAATTGTTATGGTTATCTACACTATTATTATCATTACTCGAGTTGTTCAAACTATTGAACTCATTTGTTTGCTAACAATCGTCGAATGACAATCTGGGAGTTGTAATAAAAAAAATGAAATTAAGATGAAAGAAGTACTGGTCAAAAATTAATAAAAAGCTTTATCTTTACTATGTTATAGTAACACTTCTAAAAAGTCAGAAACATCAAATTTAAACTGGCACCATACACTCGATCCTAGTGAAATGTGATGGTATCAAATCTTATAGTTTCATTAATGAAGCCTGGGTAATTTAATTCATACACACTGTACATAATTCTAAATTGATTTTTATATTTGCCAGATGATTTAGTCCAAAGGGGAAAAACAAATGCTCTGCCAAGAATTTGAAAAAGTGTTGACATTTTGCTCATGAAACAAAAAGCTATTAAAATCAGGTACTTCAAATTTCTTAGATTAAGAAGACCAAATTGGATGCTAACAATCCAGAAAGATTTGCACATTAAGAATACTGACTCTGAAAGTCTGCAAAATACATAGCTATGATTGTGGAAATTGGCTTCATTAAAAATACATTTTACTCTTAACTTTTGCAAAAAGAATCATCTTACTGTAGTAAGACTGAAGTTTTATTATAAATTTATTTTTTTATTTTATCAATAACAATTTTTTTCCTCTTTAGTTTTCAGACACCCCACAACACAGAAATTATTGAAAATCTGTTAATTATCAAATGTTAATGACTTTTGCGAATTACCTTGAATCATTAAAAAAAATATTTTCTTAATTTCAAAGATTTTTAGCAAATGATTTGGTTCATTTTTATCATCCAGTTGGAAAAAGGAACATTTTTCAGAATCAAAGGTTTGTTAGATTTTATAGTGTAAGGCCCATGATTGCAGAAGTTATTTGCTAGTCTTTTTTTAATATGCAGCTGAAATACAAAATAAAATGGTTCAGTACTCTTTTAATAGTGGGGTCCAGAGCATAATATGCTTAAAACACAAAGTTATTTCCCTTGCATTAAAATAAACTATTAAATAACATTGTATAAAATTGTTGTTAAATTGTTTTGTATTAAAATAAATTGGTTTTTTTTTTAGTTTTTTTAATAAAATTATTGTGTTTTGTAGGGATTTTTTTCGTGTATGTCCGGACTCTCAAATTAAAAAAAAAAATCTTGCAAGGAGAATATCTCCTAGTCTTTTATGCATATTACGCCCTAGACTCCACTATTACAAGAGTATCGACGGTCCAATAATTCAAAGGTAATCCAAAACCCAGGAGAAGAAAGAAGTCTTTGTTATTGTTTATTAGGCATGTAAAACATACATGAATTGCAAATTGGATTACAGCATTCATTTCCTTGTCATCTTGTTCTTGTCCACAACAACAATAACAACATCAACAACAAGACAAGTGCTGGCTGGCTGGCAGGGGATCTTCTTTTATAACAGAAGAATAAGTCAGTGATATCTGGCAGGACTGACAAAATATTGCTAAGGTTCAATTGCAGTTGGCATTGTTTTTTGTTTTTTTTAAAGTTTTTTCTTATTTTTAGCGAAATTATCTTTAATATCAATAATAGTAATCAAAATCGTAATGAGGTTATAAATGCTGCAGATATCATGACTTTACTGCTTCTTAGAAGACAGTAATAAAAAAAAGCAATGAGCTTGTTTTCATCTTCCTCTTTCATTTAAAAACAGAAATTTTAAATTTCTGTTCTTAAAAAATTAGTTTAAAATGCCACTATGTTGCTTGCCAGCCGACTTACTCATCGACCATTTCTACAGTGCGTGGACCATAAAGAAGTACATAGGCACAGTGCCAATCACCTACAGAGAAAAAGAAAGAAAGTCAAACTCACAAAAATAATTTTAATATGATATGGGGAAACAAGATTATAACATTAGGAGCAAATTCAATAACTGCTATGCTAACATTTCTAATAACATTTTATTTTCTTGATAACTGTTAAAGTTTCCTTGATAAACCTAAACTGCTTTAAACTAAAATGTCTAGATTTAAAATGATTACCTAAACACAAACAAAACATGAATAAAAGATCTTTTCAGGCCCCAAGGGTAGGATCCTATCTGGTTAGTTTGGAGATGGGGTACATGTCAAAAAATTGTAGAACATTGTTAAGTTCCAACATTTGCTAAAAATGATTTTATTTTCTATACTAACTTTACATAAAAAGTCCAAAAGAAAAAAATATATCTAAACAATATTTAAAACTAAAATAAAACCCGTTAAGTTTGCAACATTCAACTTTTCTCCTTAGTATATTTATTGAACAGATATTTTGGCTTGTCAGGCCATTTTCAATGTTAAAAAAGTTGGATGAATTTAAATCTGAACACAAGATACTCCTATTTCTTTACAGATTCATTGTACAGAGGAAGACGTTTCTTATGATCACTTTGGGACAGGGTCTTTTGATAGCAATAACCGGCTGATAACATTAAGCAAAGGATATAAAAATTGGAACAATCTACATTCATTACTATAAATTCACTGTTGTTATTGAATTCATTCTCATAAACAACTTTACATTATAAAAAATTTAATATGAAATGTATTGATGATTTATAGCTAATTTTAAATAAAGTTGTGATAACAATAACCGTTTGATAACGTTATCAGTGATTATAATAAACGGCTTCCTATTTATATGCATCCCCCATTTAGTACAATGCCAACCTGCAAAAGGTTTTTAAATATTGTAAATATCATTGGTTTAGTATTGCAGATAATCTCTATCCCACTGGAAAGATTTTTAAAATATCTCCAAATTAATTAAATACAAATACCAACGATTTTGGTCCCAATAATCGGCTGGTCCAATTAACCAAACTAAAAAATAATTTTTATACTCAAAAAAATTCAAAATTTCTTAAATTGAAGGTGAATAACTTGCTTAAAATCACAACTTAAGTCCCTTTTACAGCTACTTTTTATTTTTATTTTTAAAATTTCACATTTAACTAAGTAGCCAGGTCCCTTTTCAGGAACTTTCAGATCTTTTCAAAAGTAAACTGCAATTTCTCTTCAAATCCAACAGAACCTGCCAATGTGATTAAAGCAGAAGAGAAAAGTATTCGGTCCAAATTTACTCACCACCGCCAGACAATTTCAGAATTTCAGACGAAGGAGTAGAAGATACTTTGTCGTCATCAAACTTTATCCAATCATCTGAAAAAGAAAGAAAAAAATTATTCTTAGAAAGGTTTCACATTACCAAAAACCTCTTTTTATCCCTTCTACAATTCAGTATTTGGGAGATAAACACTTGTAAATCTTTCTAGTAAAACATTTTCTACAGGTGATCACTTTTAATGTTTAGATTCAGGCAAAAATTGTTAGATCAGTATGGAGATGATTAGAAAAGTACCACGTTATAAACTAAGGTTATAAGTGTAAGGGACATTACTCTGTAGCAATTTGTCCAAATAAAAATAAAATGAATACTTTCATGGATTATTTTTTATTGATATATAAGAGTGGCCGCGCATGATAAGTGCCCAAGGTGCCACCCATTCCACACTATTTCAATCCTTCCTTTTCAATCATTTGCGATCAAAATCGAGTCAGTTATACTAAAAATAGGTTTTATAATCGTGTGGAAAAAAAGTACACAAATGTGCCTTATCGCTGGGCAGACAGTTATGCAAGCCAAAATATCAGCTCCACATCCTGTTTCAGTCAATGAGATAATAGGAGTGATGTGGTTGGCTGGCTGCCAGCATTTTGGCCAATCAGCACATAAGTGCCCAACACAATTTTTTTTAAATGAGAAAGCCATGATCAAAGCTACAATGCTCAGTTTTTTTTTTCTTTCAATTTTGAAGCTTGAACACTGAATCCTGATTCTTATGCATATTACAATACATCTTACAAAGTTACAAAGCATAAAGTGAGATTTTTCGTATTCTTCTAAAAACAAAAACAAAAAACACTTCCAAATCTTTGCTTATTCACGCTATAAGTATTTTTAGGAATATTGTTATGCATATTGAAATCAAAAGCTGAGAATCAAAAGCATCAAAACAAGAGTAAAATGAGCATCTTAACTCTAAAAATAATGAAAATATCGCGGGTGAAATGCGGTCATAAAATGACAGGCGATTTTCATCAGAGTTGGGCACTTTTCATGTGCGGCCACTCACACATGAGTGAACATAGGATAGGTGGCACTGACCTCTGGTGACCTCTAAAGGCAAATTTAGCCATTTTCAAAAAGGTCAATTTTGGCTTTTTAAAATCTAAAGGAGACAGATGCCTCCTATGGACTACAAATTTGTGTACAAGGGTAATTCGATCCCATGGTGAACATGGGATAGATGGTGCTGACCTCTAAATTTTGGCATGTTTAAACCTAAGGGAGACAAGTAAATTTTCACCAATTTTGTGGTCAGGCCAGCCCATTGGGGTGGGGGTAGTGGAAGGGGCCATATTTAATTTTATGAAATCTCTATAATATAATTTGCTTACTTGTTATATTTGAATTTTATTTGTGTGTGTTTTGATTAATTGATTTGTTTAGCGGCATATCAACATTTAATGCCGAAATCAGTTTATAGTCCCCAAAATAGTGTCTTGTGACTTTGGTAAACAGTTATTTTTTTAATTAGAGTCTTGCAACTTTGGTAAACGGTTATTTTTTTAAATTAGAGTCTTGCAACTTTTGTGGCACCTGTTTGGTTTCTTACCCCTCTGCAGGGCATGCAGTCAGCATATTCTAGGCCCCAGCCAACTGGGCTGTTGTGTGTGTGTGTGTGTGTGTGTGTGTGTGTGTGTGTGTGTGTAGCTTGTCACTCCCCCACCCCCCTAATTATTTTCATGAAATCTCATGTTTTTTGGCTGTTCAAAGTTTCAGTGTTATTTTCTCTTCAGTAATTTTGAGTTACCAGCATCTGAAGTAGATGTACAAAGTGTCCTTACCATCCTTATATCGAATCCATGCCACATAATGTCCACTAGAACTTGTCCTTCCTTTGTGCGTAAGCACAGCTTTCAATGAGTAATAACCACTGTTGCTAGAACCATCATCTGAAATCACAGAACAAATTGCAATTATACTTTGATAAATCCTTTAATGAATTGCTGGGTACTCTCACTGCTACTGTGACGTTACCTCCTACCACTAATTTGGAGAGTGCCAAGTGTATAAATGGAGGAGTACAGTCAAGGAGCTTTCAGTTTTAAGTCTCTCTTTGTCATAGGTCGCATTTTGAGTAGAGCCCTGTTTTTGAAGCAGAGGTTGAAGTCATTAGGAATAGGAGTGAGTGAAGTTGCTATGGAGCAACACACAGTGAACTGGAGTTATGGTTCAAGTAACCAGAAGTTATTTGTTACTTTGTGCAACCTGAGAGAAACAATAACGTAAATATATACAACAATCGGCCAACCTGGGTTACGGCGACATAATAGAGGCGACAAGGAAAACAGCAGGTATAACACAAATCCATATTCAAACTTGAATAACCAGCTCAAAATTATAAAATGTGAGAATTTAAAAAATATTGACCGTAACCCATAGGAACCAACTGTGACACCGGTGTCACATACAATTTAATTGATCTGCACACCCTCTTATATAATATTATATTTTATCCTAGATTTTAACTCATAAAGTGTACTAAGTGACATCTACTGAACATCTTGGTGCAGTCACGTGACTGTGTCAATTTGCCTACCCAGAATCCCACAATGTTCCTTCAAGTAGAAATGGGTCTGGGTTTTTATGGGTTAAAAACATTTATTTTTATCCATTTTAGTAGCAGTATATATAGAAAAAAATTGAGAAAAAAAATCCCAAACTCTTACCATCAGAAAAAGAAAACGGCTCAACTTTCATTTTTCTTCCTTCCAGACTCTTGGCATATTCTGTATCATATTTTGCCTGTAATGATAATAAATAATTATAGAAATAGATAAATTTAGACATGTATTCACCAACTGGTAAAGTTCATTTCTCTTGTAAGGAAGCTGAAAACATTGGTTTAACACAGAATGCGAGTTTGAAGAAAGACAATCTTCTTACTTTTCCCTGCTCTTCCAATTGGCGATCTTCCATGATCTTGAATTTGTCTCTGACGGGCACAAGCTTCTTTTGTAATTCTTCTGTGCACAAATCGTAGACATCAAGATTGAGAGGAAATTTGACATCCTGTCAACAAAAGTGAAAACAAGTCAGCAAAACAAAACAGAAGTCAATGAGGTACAAGATCTGTCCGGAAAGTATCTAGCTATCATTTTAAATATCTTGAGAACCGCTTGCGTGGCCTTGATGTAACTTGGCAACCAATCATAGGAGACCTTACCGCATATGGGTGGTGAACAGACACTGTCCCATGGGGTAACTCAGTCAGTGAGATTGTGTACTGTGTGACCGTCACATTCACAACGACTGAACCTGTTTATTCTTCACATTTCATGCAAGTTTTTTTTTTTGCAAAACATTGCATCACTAAAGTCTATCGCCGCAGTCCATATTTGAGACTTCAGGCTTTTCACCATTGAAAGTGATGAGATTTCAGACTGGACAAGATTAAGGTGAACGCAATGAGGCAGCTGATGGCGATCCTTTACAGACTGTTCTAAGTGGAAGGGATGCTGGGATAAGTGTGTGAGGTCACAATGGGGTGTACTTTGAAGGACACTAAGGCACCATTGGGCTAGGTAGGCTACTTTTTCATTAATATTAAATGGCTGGATACTTTTCGAACAGACCGTGTTAGAGAAAAATAGTATTTGACAGAATTTCTGAAACAAAATTGCAATATCAATAAACCCATAGAAACAAAGTGCTCTACAATTTATGTAATAAGACAATCCCTATGCCCTTCGGCTTTCTATAGACATGAATCTTTCAAATAGACACATTCAAGTAGTAAATAGGATTATTAACCTTTCTGCAAAAGTTTTTTTATCAATACAAAATACATTAGCCATCAATGTAAAAATAACTAAAACCAGTAAAAAAAATGGTTGAAATTACTTTTCAAATATTCATTCACCAACAATTATGTAAATACATATTTTTTTTTAAATTCTTTTATGAATTTCAAAATTAAATTCATACAAATTTGAATAACATGGCACAAATAATCAAATACTTTTATATTTATCACTAGACAATCTTTAGATCTCTGGTTATTTTTGAAAATCTAAGGTTATCTGATTTCTTATGAGTGATTTGTGCCTAAAATGCAGCTCAAAACCTTACTTTTTATGTTAGGTGTTGCCAAAAACTGAAAGTCAGCTTTGAAAGAAAGAAATTTGAATTTATAACAATGGAATCTTTACATTTATAGCTTAGTTTTTATTTCTCCATTTAACTCCCATCCATTCTTTTCAACATATCTTTCGCAACTGCTCCGTTACACAACCTCTGCATCTTCTTACACCTCAACCCTTTATCACTTTGATAATCATGGGCTTAAAATCATTCATACCTTCTCTGTCATCTTTTCTAACACCCTTCACACACTATCCAAGTATCCACCAGAAATTACAATATGGAGCAATAAAAGAAAACATTAGGACATTTATGCATAGATTTATCTAGACCATTGTCCTCATCTTTGTTGTTTATGTTAACATTTCAGCCATTGAACCCTACAACCTTCTTCAGTAGAGCCTCCCCATTTGATCCGCGGGGCTAGGCTGTTCTCATTCCGTCGTTTGGTCCAAGATCTTGTACAAAACCATTTTTTTTTTCGATGCCTCTTTTTTTTTTTTTATTGACTTTGAGGAATCGTGAAAAGGGCTGGGATTCCGAAAGCATTGCTGAACACGAAAGGTACCTGAAGAAGGCCGTAGAGTACAATGGCCAAAATATTGTGAACATATAAACAACCAAGATGAGGATAATAGTCTGAATAAATCTATAATAATTCCTCATCTCAAAAATTCAGACAAAAATTATTTGGACATTCAAATTTAAGATGAGAACCAAAGTTAAAAGATTATAAAAATCTGATACAAGTCAAACTTACCTTAAGAATTTTGGCATTTATTGATACATTTTCCTTATAGCAAAACCTAACAAACTGAATAGATAAGTACGCTGGTAAACGACTGATTTTACTCTGAAAATAAAGTTGAAAAAAAATTTAATTTAAGGTTGTGTAATAGTTATTTAAAAGGTTTTAGCAAAAAGTTGGGAATTTAAAAAAAAAAAAATAGGAAACTGATTCTATTATAATATCAAAGTATTTTGTGCCATGGTAGCTTCAAGATTAAAGTATTGCACAAGAAGCCACAAGGTCTAAAGAGAATAAAAACCTCCAAAAAAGGTGGGTGAGATTCAATAGAAAGTTTTACACATTATCAAAGGTTTTTATTAATGGCCAACAATGACACAGAGCCATTGGTTGTGCAATGTAATTAGATGCTGGTTAATAGTAATTTCATTGCAATGTTTCAGTTGCTTTGATGGTAATTCTGACTGAGTGAAAAGAAACAATTCAAATACAGTGGATTCTGGTTAATAGAACCATCAGTCTTTGAGACCAGCCACACAATAGGACCAATTGTAATCGTTGCTGATTTGCTTCATTTATTATGACCAGTGCGCTGTTTATTTGGACCAAGCAGCAGTGCTACCGAATTAACATCTTTTGAAATAAAATCTGACTGAATATATTTTTTATTTCTCAAAACAAATATATAAATATTTTTAGCTTGTGACTCAAGTTAAATGTGAAATTTTTTAAAAATTTTAAAAAGTAGGTGTAAAAGGGACTTAATGTGATTTTATGCAAGTTATTCCCCTTCAATTGAAGAAATTTTGTAGTGTTTTGAGTATAAAAAAAAAAAATTTAATTGTTTGGTTAATCGGACCAGCCGATTATTGGGACCAAAATCGTTGGTATTTGTATTTAATTAAGTCAATCGGAGATATTTTTAAAATCTGTCCAGTGGGATAGAGAATATCTGTGATACTAAACCAATGATATTTACAATATTTAAAACATACACACAAATAAATAAAATGTCAAATTTTACTTACTGATTTCGTGTACAAAGCGTCTCTGCCTAAAGTGGGGGAATATTTAGTTATCGTTTCTTCCAAACGCTGTGGGGGAAAAAAAATAATAAAATCAATAAGAATAAAGCAATTTTTTCTTCTTATTACCATTAAACAAAAAAATTTCAAAGAAAATTTTCAAAGTTCTATAAAAATTAAATCATTAAATATGATTGGCTAACATCACAGAACACCACAATTGATATGCAAATCAATCACCAATGCATTGACAAGCGTCATCTACCCTCAAGCCTTCATTAACTCCAAACAGTCAATTATCATTGTTAAACACACCAAATATCCATAAGTTCTTTTAGTTCAATTCCATATAATATAAACAAAAACACAAATGCTATTATAATTGTTCACAATCTTTTCGAAAAGGCCTAGGCTGAACCCACGCCACACAGTCATGTCCCAGTGCTCCTACTAGTCAGACATGCCTCTGCTACTCACGCATATTTTGTTTATCATTTAGTAATTGTTTTTTACTTGGAAGACTGGAAATGTTAAAAAGGGCTACAGAATCCCCTATGGGTAAGAGTGAGGAACAAAAAGAAAACGAGTCGATAGAGCATTCTGAAATCCAGTCAATTCCAAAAAGTGTCTGGTCCCAATGGTTTTAGATGAGAGATTGTGCACTGTAGTGTTTTTGCCATTCCATTTGTAGTCAGAAGAGAGTGAAATTGCTGCTGCACATTTCACTCTTACAGAGGAAAACTGTTTATTATAATAACGGATAATGTTATCAAAATCAGTCAGTCCCAATAAATTTCATATTAATTAAAAGTTGTTTATAATGAATTCAATAACATCACAATGCATTTATTATAATGAATGTATATTGTTCCATTTTTCATATCCTTTGCTTAATGTTATCAGCTGGCTTTATCTAAAGGACTGTCCCAAAGTGATTACAATAAACAGCTTCCTCACCACTTTACTAATAATAGACTCTTCCAAAGCACAATAGAGTAGATGTCTGTCTTCGCAGAAAGCAAACAAGTCTTCAATGAATTTATGCTGATCAAATACGACTGATGTAAAATGGATTGCTCATTCAACATTTTTCCATTGATCAACCCAACAGATACAAGGATAAATATATATACTTGAAATAGCCTTTTTTTGACAGCAGTTAATTGTGTCATTAAGCCAGCTTCAGTGTAGTTGGTAGTTAAATTTGGTATGTCCGATATCAGAATAAAGATTATTTTTTTAAATATTGATATTCTCGGATGTGATCGTCTTTTCACTTAGGCTGTTCCTATGCATTTGCCACTCTTGCCGAGTTGAATTTTATATGTTTGATGATTTTGGAGACTTATTTTTTCCAGTATTTTGCAAGTAATAGAGGTTAGAGAAACAAGACGGATATCCCTGGGTCACTTCTACCACCTTTTTTGAATATTGGGCTGATGACTGCCTCTTTCCAATGCATTGGTAGTTCACTTGATTCTATACTCTTTTGGTATGTGATAGTGAGTGGAATGACTAGTGTGTCTGCCATCTCTTTCAGTACTCTTGGGTGTATGTTGTCATGGAGATTTGTTGGACTGTAATTCTTTTAGGATCTCTATTACATCAGCATCTCTTATAGTGATCTTGTCTAGATATTCAGTCAATATCGATTTGGGATGTATGTTGGGAACGTTAGACAGGTCTTCCTTGGTGAAAGATCCGTAGTATTGCTCATTTAATGTTTTGGAAATTTCCTTATCAGTGGTTGTATAGCTACCATCAGTTCTTCGCAGGTTAGGTATGTTGGTTTGGATTTTGTTTGCAGCTCGGAGGTACTTTCATACACATTTGGGATTGGCTCTGCACTCCTTTACCAGTGACTTCTCATATTTTCATCTTGCAGACTTGGTTGCATGTGCAGCTTGTTTCTTTTTTATGTGGTAATCAGTGTATTCTTGCCCTCACATTGTGTTAAGTAACCGAATCCAGCCAGAGTATTTTTTCTGGGTAGTTCTCAGAGCTTTTTAGTTTAGCCACATTGGTTTTGTAATTTCATGAATGTTTATTGTCCTGTTTCGAACACAATCATCAACAGTCTGTTGGTACACCTTCTCTAGGAAGTCCATGAACTCTTGGGTTGATTTTCCACTTAGTAAGTTATTCCAGTTTTTGTTTAACATGTCCCTCATATTAGGGTAGTCCCCTTTATTGTAATTATATATGACTTGATTATTGTAGGTTTCAAGTTTGTGTGTATTTTACATGTGATGGCAATATGGTCGCTTTTTCCGAGGGGAGCATTGTGTTTTATCTCCGTTATGCAATGAGAAAGAATAAAATAGAGTTTATCTTATTCAAGGTCTCTTTTTTAAATTTTTTATAGATGTGTCCACGCATCTCTATAAGACACTTTTCGGTCGTTTGGTCCCTAATATGATAAATATCAACTTTCTTAGTGTATCATGTTGGCTCAATATGAAACTTGGTCCAGACCTTCGGATAAACCATCCTCATCACCCTCTTCCTGCTATTACTACCACAGATGGTGGACGCATCATTGAACTTATGAAAAGGTACCAAAATCATTTTATAAACACAAATAATGGCAATCATATCTTCATGAAATATCTTTTGAAATAGAAAAGGAGGAAATAAAAAAATACTTACAGATTTTAATCCCGTGTGCATGAATTTTACCTCTGAAGATAAAAATAAAAAATTATTTTAGAAATTTATATAAAATGAAAGCATTTCTTGACCACAAAGAAAAGCCAAATGGGACCTGGTCTAACTTCTCATGATTGACCTTAGAGCTACCTTTTTGCGCATTATGGTGTCTCATGCTTACTTACTGAGTTTTAGGCCAAAGAACAGTTTGTGGGGGCATTTTGAAAATGCGATTATATCTAGATTTCCATGCCATTTATCTAGATAAAATGGAAACTCATTTTTTCCCCAACCACAAATAAAGAAAAAGCTTCACTTTTTGGCTTTTTATTTTCAACAAATAAAAGCTGTCTTCAAATACAATAATTTTGATAAATTTAACTTCAAAAAGGTCATTATTTTTCTAATAAAAGGTAAATTTATCCAATACATCCAATACAATCCTTTTTCATTTAGTGAATCCATTTTTAAGCTGGTCATAATCACTAAAAACCTTGTAATTAAATACCTTAATCCGCCATGGACAAGATAACAATTAATAACAGGATTGTCCAATCAGAAATTGGTGAATATACTAGATAATAAAAAATTCTAAATGAAAGTTAAAATATTCTTATCCATTCATGGTGTTGGCATTATTATAGCTGGAGGCCATATTTGGACCACACAAGTAGTTAATTTAATGGTTTTGATGAATGAAGTGGCAACGATCCAAGCTGCATGTCTAACACTCAGTTGGCAAATTAATTGGCATTTGTTTTTGTATCAAACATGTACAGATGATCTAAATTGAAGAAAAAGGCATACAGAGGAATCCACTTATTGTGATTACTTTGGGACAGGGTATTTTAGATAACAATGACCAGCTGATAACTTTAAGTAAAGGATATCAAAATTGGAACAATTTACATTCATTGTTATGTTATCAAATTCATTGTTATAAACAATTTAACATTATAAAAATATTTGATTATAGTAATTCTTACATATAATTCTTTTTAAATAAAGTGTTTGAGCCCCCTCCCTACTGATTTTAATAACAATAACCGTTTGATGACAGTATCTGTGAGTATAATAAACAGCTTTCTCAGTATTACAAAATATCAAGGTGTTCCTTAGATAAGCAGAGAAAATAAGTTGAATGTGGACCTACCTTTTTCAATGAAACAACTGAGTTGATAAAATTTCTCAACTGATTTGGAAACGTCTTCTTCTGCTGCTTCATTGCATTTCATGCTGGCAACAGAGTTAAGGCCAAAACAAACACAATTCTTATTCATTTTTGACTAGTTTATCTTTCATCTTATTTCTGTTGCTTTGTATCGCAACTCTCAGACCATCATTAAAGTACATAATTTGTCCAATATAAGAACATACCAACCAGAAATGCAGCTCTCAAGTGCTATGGAGGTTCAAACAACTGTTTTACAATCATCAAACAACGGAACATGGATTGCAAGAACGGAGTTGTTTGGCAATGTTTGGCAATGTTTTGCAATGTTTTAATTCCCTCATATAAACAAAACAATCTAGAATAAATCTTGTGAGGCTATGATTTCTTTCAATTATTCTAGAAAAATAGAACAACCTAATTAGTCTATACCTTTTAATTTGCTCGGGAAAAAGTAAAACAAGCAAATTAAAAAATAGTGTAAGCAAATTAAGACAAGCAAACAAACAATGAACATGTGTAAACAAATATATAGTTACTACTAGTCACCTTACTTACCAATTTGCTTGGAAAGAGGTATAGAATGACTTAAATTTTAGACTTGAACTACATTTCATATCAAAATGAAAAATGCATAGAAAATTGGAATTTGAATTAGACATACTAGAGAAAACAAAAAACTACACAAGGTTTATTTTTGAGAAAAGTATGAAGCTTCACAATCCAGAATTCCAAATGACAAAATGTTTTGGTTTACAAGGATTGCGTTGTAGAAAGTTGGCCCCACTAAAGTGGTTTCAGTACTATAGAAAGAATTATAATTTTGGGAACAAACTCATAGGATATTTTTTTTTTTCTTCAATGTTAAGGAAATTTGTCTTCCTTATAAAAAAAAAAGAAAAGAAAAAAAAAAGATTCAAATAAAAATATAAATGGTATTAAAAACAAAAGTTTGTTGGTAAGGATACTTTACTTCAAATTCTCCGCCCATAAATTGGTCAATTAATTTTTTAGACTGTGATGAAGCTGCCCCTCCAGCCTGGAAAAGGGAAAAAAAGGACATCAATTGTCAAAACTGAAAATTATTTTAGAGTGGATAAATTAAAAGATTTAATAGGTTCATCTTTGACCTATCTTTAAAAAGGTTTATAATAACCCTATTTTAAGCCAGTAATGCTTGCACAACATACAGATTGAGTGCTAAAATTTGTTCAAATTTTAAGTCAAAGGTTGAAAGATTTGGTAGCTTTTAAACACCAATCTTACTATGGTGATTTTCATTCATTGCATGGTGAATGATCTTCAACTTCTTGCATTCAGACTAACATTCACCAAGAGTGGGTTATCACTAATTTCTTTGTGAGGAGTATGTAGGTGGGAGGGCAAACTTTACCCTTTCTACCATCTAGGTATAACCCATAAGTTAATATTTTGCATAAGTTTTCTAGCAAAACATAGATAAGCATGAAATGATCAACCTTTTGAATTATTAATATTATAATTGTTGACACACTAAATGTACAAGGCAAATTTGGATATCTATTTACTTCCAATATATGTTTTTAGTGAGCGTGTGTGATATGACATTTTAAGATACATGAATATATGAATAAAGAATTTGGCATTTGACACTCAGCAGACAAACAAGATCTCATTTGTAAATTATAGTGGTCTTCATAAAAAATAGGGGAAAATATGTGTTACATTATACTTTTGATCAGTTGCAAAACCAAAAGCAAGACTTGACACTGACAAATAAGTAGTCAGAGTACCCAATAACATATTTAGCTAAAACTCCTTTTATATGTAAATATAATTCTTATAATTCACATTTCTAAATTCTAAACCTTTTAAAGTTGTTAATATTAATTTGCATCTATGATTTTAAGCTTGTGTTTTGCAGTGGCCAACCAATCAAAATAACTTGTTCTGACCAACAATATACAAGGCTATAAGGGAAAATCTAACAAAAGATCAGAATGACTGGTCTCACCTGGTCAATGGCTGGTGAAGAAATGCTGAGTTTTTGCTGCAGACTTCTTACTAATTCTGTCCAGCATTCATTTGCATCCTGGGCAAAAAGAAAGAAAATTGAAATAAATTTAAAAAAAAAAAAAAATTTAATCACAACTTAAGATTGATGATAGAAGTGTCATTTTTTTGTTCAACATTTTCCAAGTTGATAACATTTAACTATTTAGAGCACAATTAGGCCAGCATTCCATGTTAATTCTTTCGAGAGTCCTGGGACATATATCCTGAAGTTTCTATGACAGCTGGGATATATATGTCCCATAGATCTCTTTTAGAAGTCTACTGAGACATTTTAATTCAGGCATTAAGCACCTTAATAGGTTAGTCTTGAAAGGGTTAAATGACAATCACTCCATAAATATAAAAATGGCTTTCTATTACAAGTGTGTCATTTGTGATCCACAGTATATATGCTCATGGCTTTATGGTGAGATTGAAGCTATTTCTCATTGTAGCTGTCAAAAAGGACAACCAGAATAAAACATAGTTGAGCTGTTCTTTACACAGGTTGATACCTTTTCAAATTTTCTTTTATTCCCCCAGAAACCTTACTCATTTGTAGATTATGGAGTCACAACAAACAATCCGTGATTTCATCTTGAGTCGTTAACATTGCTCAGTTTGTACAGGGTGGTTCAAAAGTAACTCCCAAAATTAGCCAGTCTGATCTAAGGTAAGCAACTATTTAATAGTTGCCTTCAATAGTAATTTAACAGTTGCTTCCCTTAGGTAAAGTGTTCCGTCTCTTAAGAGACAACTCCCAATGGAGTATGGAGCCCGGTGACGAAGACCTAGTTTCTGTTGCATACGTCAGCTTAGTGATCCTTGCAAGTTTAAAGACTGGTCGAGACCAGGACTTTATTCCTACAAGTTTTTATGACCACCCCCATGGCATTAATTTTGGGACAAATTGGGAGTTACTTTTGACCCACCATGTAGAATGCAGTATTAAAACAAAGGAGATGAATATAACATTTACACATCCCCAAATGAGAGTAAAGTGTTTCTAGTTTGTCCCGGTTTGCTGGAGAATAAGAAAACACAACAAGCCTTTATCAGCCTGACTGATTTGTAGAAGCTAATGAAGCTAAGAGTGAAGCCGAGCATAGTTAAACATTAGCTTTTTGTGTGCATTTAGGCAGTTTTACTATACTAAATAGTTTTACAGTTGGCTTGTTATGATTACCTACTCAAAATGCAACATATCTTAATTATTAATCCTTACTGGGATTTTTATCTTCACTGTGAACATGGGCAGTTGACTTATAGCCAAACATATGAATCAAATAATACAGCTTTAAGATTTTCCATATTTATTGTAATTTATAAAATATTAGGTGTGCAAAAGTTCCCAGAACTCTTTTTTGAAAAGTAGATACTGAATACGCAGTTGAAAACTGGTTTTTCACTGGAAACTTTTGCACACAGCTAATAATTATGAAAAGAGATAATCAGTCTAATATGCAGAGGTAAATTCTAAAACAATGAGGGACAGAAGACATCAAAGAACAGCTAACCTCTTGATGTATTATCCCGAGTGTAGGTGTTTTTAATATTCTTTTCAGAACATCATCAGTTAACTCATTTATAAATTAACTTTTGTGGACTGAACTAAAAATATTTCGGCATCCTGTTACATTTTAGAGCAAGAATGAGTCTATCCCGAACATCTTATGCCCGGCAACACAAATTTTGTGAAATCACTGGCAACAACCAGGGTTACAATTTTAGCTATTTTTTTTTTTAGCTGATATAAAACTTAAAAAGATTCTTCTCCATTTGCTAGCAGGGATTTTTAGCTATATAAATAAATGTATATATGTTTTATGCAACAGGATTCTAGCTATAGGGATGAAATCTGGCAAATTATGGATGCTTGCTCTGTGCATTTACAGATTTTTTACAGACTATTTACAGAATATACTTTTAATGCACAAGTTATCTTGCTTTAATCGGAGGGAGGGGGTACATTTAAGAAAAAAAAAAAATTGAGTAAAAGAAAAAATAATAACATTTTCATGATTCTTGTATTACATTACTCTTAATTTATAAATAAAAAAAAAAAAAAAAAAAAAAAAAAATCTCCAAAATGAAAAGTCTGGTGGAGAAAATTGACCTGATAAGAGGTTAAAGTAAAAAATGAACTAATTGAAATATCAAATAACTAACCTGTTGCATGAATCCACCTTGTTCTCCCTTTTCAGCAAATTTTGGGAACGCACTGTGCAGGACATGAAGAAACATAATAGGTGAAATGGCTGTTGAGCTCTCATCCATTGCCTTGAAGAGGTCAGCCATTGCTGGAAAGAATAATCATTAAAGTTGAAATGGTCACCAAACAAAATTGGTTGATTGATTGTTTGTTTCGTTTAATGGCACATCGACCCTTGGTGGGTCATTTAGTGCTGAATTCAGTAGGGGGAAGAGGATCCCATGTCCCGTGACTAGAGACTTGAGGGGGGAGAATACCAAATCCCTGTCACTGAAACAAATGCCACGAGGACCAGGATAAGAGAGGGCGCGGTTTTTAGATCCCAAAAGCTTCTCAGGACGAATCCTGAACATGCTAATGGTGATCGCCTCCCAACCAGCTGGCCAAGATATCCTGCACAACTTCTCACAGGACGATACCCAAGCATGCCACAAGGACCCCAGAAGGGCCGTGGTTCTCTGAAATTCGAGCCCATGGTGGTTTCGAAGAACAGATACTACACTTTGATCTTAGCCAAAAGGTCCAAACGAAACTGAAGAGACTTCACTGAAAAGGGATTTCTATGTCCAGGATTGTCAATTGATTATAACAAACAGAACAAAGCCAATTATTCAAATCCTCCTCATAATGAACATTTCATAGTAGAAAGTGTATAGCAAACTGGAATGTACTTTTGTTGCCTGCAAATATCAGACAGATTTTTGCCCACATCTCCACCATAGGTACAGAACAGATATTTGGAGAAATTACTTGGTTCATACATGAGAATGTATGCATATTAAGATAAGCATCTGGTAATTCATTGAACATTAACTTTATGTTAGCAAATCTACCCTCGAATTTATGTACATGAATATTTGAATAGGATATTAGTGCCAACAGTTAATCTAAATGTTCATTGACTTTTGGAGGCCAAAATTAAATGGTTAATAAAGATTACAGCTTATTTAAAAGATTACAAACGTTTATCCACTGTATTACTAGAATTTTTAATATATTTGACTTAAGAACAATCAATTTTTATATTACTTTTAAACTATTATAAATACAAAACTGATGCCTCAACTGCTTTATCTTTGGCAGATTTACTGTACCAACTGAACCCTTGGAAAGCAGTTCTGAATTATCAGATCACCACAATTACTGGGAAGTTTTAACAACCTTTAGCAACCTTTAGCACTGTATTCTTTTTCAAGGGCACCAAAATGTTGTGCACTTAGTAACTTTGAAAGCCTGTAACTTGTGTGTTCGTGTATGACTGAAATTGATATGACAACACAACTGCTAAATTCAAACACTATCATTCAGCGATTGCAGTCGCCTGCAGTGGCAGGACAAACTTTTAGCTCAGCGAACGAAGTCACCTACAGAGTACTAAAGGTTAATGAAACTGATTGAATCAGGAAACACATCTTTAGCCACAGGTGCCATTGTTAAGCATTTCATGACATTTTAACACCACTACCTTCACCGAAATAAAAGGAAAGAAAAAACTGAATTATTTTGTCAAACCCCAGTCCAAGTTGAGTTGACTTTATCCTCCTACCCCCATAACAAGAACTTAGCCTTCCCCCAATTCAGGGGAGTAAACTCTTCACTGTTTGTCTATCACATCACGTTAAACCGAACAGATATATAAAGTTAACATTTCCCTACCATAATTTGAAATCACAACCAAGTGATTGGTAGGCAGCTCTCTTACCAACTGAGCTAAACTGACAAGTCTTCTTTATTTATGAATTCATTTATTATATATACAATACAAAAATGACAGTAATAATTTCAGTTCGAAGAGGTACAAGTGGAGTTTGACCCTGCAGCAGCCAGAATTGTCATATTTGATTTGGTTAAAACTATGAACATCAAGATTCATAAATTTGTCAATTGTTTGCTAGAATACTTCCTTATCTACCCTTTTTATCAAATATATATATACACACACACACACACACAACTAGTTCAAATCAAGTTAAGAGATGCTTAATATCAATTTAAATTTAAAAGAGTAATTTAAATAAGAAAAAGAAATTCTTTTACCTGGAGTGATTGTATCTCCTAACTGAGTGCCTCTCTGAGCAAGATGGTAACTGCGGAAAAGAAAATATTGATAAGCACTTTGGCAGTGAAAAATAAGTATACAGCTACACAATCTAATCTGAAATCCTTGGGACCAGACACTTTTCAGAATTCAGAATGGTGGTACAGGTACCGTATGTAGGGTAGATAATCAAGTTAATTGTTACGAAATGGCAATGTAACTGCCATGAACCTTCACACTTAGTGGGGTAATTTAAGACCATTAATAATAACAGTTTATTCGTACAGTGGTAAATGAAATAAATTAAAGACAAACCATAAAATTACTGGCATACTTTTTATTTTTAAGTACTAAAGAAAATATTTCTTTAAAAAAAAAGCTCCGAAAACAGAAAGATCTGATTCAGTGAGTAAAATGTAAAAAGTAATACAATGAATAAGCAAAGCTAAAATACGAAATTTTGGGTTTTGACAGACTTAATTCCTATATATTTAGTCCGATTTGAAAAGATGTGCAACACTAATGTTAATCTTTAGATATGAGAAATTAAGCAAAAAGCTTGGGGGTGTCAAAGTTCTAGATAAAGAAAAGGAGAGGAGGAGGGGGAGAAATCGATGAGAACTCACTTGGAAAGACTTTCTTTGAGTTCAGGAATGGAATGCAAACATTGTAATGTGGCATTCATGTAGCATGTGTTGCCTATATTTATCAAACCAGGAGGAAGTTTCAGCTGAAACAAAAAACAAAGGAAAATGAAAGAAAAAAAAATCTATGAAAGAAATATCCAAGACACCCAGCGGATGCCTAAAACCACAGATAGTACCAAACCGTATATATACCTCTGATAAAGTTTCATTTATAAAATAGGCACAATAAGAGATTAACAACAATAACTAATAATAAAATAAAACAATTATAACAATATATACTGTAATATAAGTTATCTGACGGATAAAAGATTTGTTCTTACCGTAGATCTTAGCAACCTCAGCATACAATTTTTTTCGCCACTTATTAAGTCGAGAACTTTCAGCTTTTCACTTAAAGGAAATGCTTTACGGCTTCTCTTTGACATATCAGAATAGCTAGCATCACTACTATTGCGCTTTGGGACCATTTTAAAATAGAACTTATGAATTATTTAATTCTGGGTTTTGATAGCATTTGGCAATATTTGTTTCTGTAATAAAACTTTGTTTCAAATTGATATAAAAAAGAAAAAAAGACTCAAAATGGACACTGACTGGTTTTCAAGCCTTACTAAATTTCCGTTTGTATCCAAGAAGTGTCTATCTATTTGTGTTCCCCATAAGTTATAGTTCAGAACTCTTACAATATGAGATGTTAAAAAAATGGTTTAGCTTTTAAATTGCAAACGCTTTTTCTTAAACATCATTTTTTTCTTTCAAAAATGAATTCAAATACAGAAAAATATGACGTAAAAAAGAAAAAAAAATATTCTTCTTTCTTCGCCCACTATCTCTATCCTTCCTTTCTTATGAAAACTATGAACCAATTCAAATTTGGTTTGGATGAAAAACTTTTTGCCATTCATATAACTGTCGACTTTCGGCGCAGTTAAAAATGCATTTTATTCTCAGGTTGATAAAGTAAAGATTTATGATAAGTGGGGATCTAATAAACAGATGAGCAATACAAATAAATAGAAATAACATTAAGAATCAGTACTGACTGCAGAAGCAAGTTGTGCCTCATTCATATCTTCCATAAAAACTGGTTTATCAACAGGTTCAGCTGGCAGAACCTCGGCAGAACCCATCATCATGAACGTTAAGCCCTGAAAAACACAAATTAAAAATAAAAATAAGTTTTTTAAAAAGTACAATTGAGGTAAATGATCAGGCATTTATTTTATTCAACATGTGGTTTTCCATAATTCTTCAATAACAATTCAAATATTTAAATACTGTCTCAAAATGCCAATGTCTAAATTAAGACCCCCCCCCCCCCAAGTCACAAGACTCTAAAAAAATGTTTTTCTAAAAATAAAAAAATAACCGTTTACCAAAGTCACAAGACACTATTTTGGGGATTATAAACTGATTTCAGCATTAAATGACCTATCAAGGGTTGATATGCCGCTAAATCAATCAATCAATCTAAATATCCTTGTAAACCACTCATCTTATACTCTGGCATGTATGGTAGTTCAATAATCACCTCTTCAGTTTGTTAGAGAGTAAAAATATAGAACCTTTTATGCAAGTTCTACAAGTAGCATTCATAATTTTCTCCACAGGAACAGAACAAAAATTAGTTGTGGCTGAATTATTGGATCAAATTTGATTGTCTTTAATTCAAAGCAACAACAGTAGTTATGTGAAGTTTCTAAATAATATACAACACACTTTTAGCAGGTATGTGTAAATTATATATTTCAAGTAGGTCTAATATTGTTCTAATCCCACAATTATTTTTGAAAAATTTCTCTAGTCTTGCATTTTAACCAAATATGGAGTTTAAAACATTAGTGATAAAAAGCCAACAGGTTTTATTCCCCCTTCACTACTTTATAAGTTGCTATTAATGAGAATTCTTATGAACAATATGAGCTTACCATTGATTTAATTAACAAATTACATCCAATTTTTGGATCATACAGTTAACAATAAAGATTAACTCAAACCCCACCAGTCAGGGATGAAGAATAAACATTAGAAATACATTTGATAATGAATATAATCTGTGTCTCCCAAAACTACTCCTGGGTTAGTTTTAAAACTGACAGGTAAGCTTACACAAATGTCTTTTTACAGAGAAAATACAACTTATTAGTAAATAAACATTAAAATGAAATGTCAGGCAATCTAAGGTTATGCTACTAGTGTTATAATGATACTTACATTTTTCAACGGGATGTTCCATTCATCATCCTGTAATATAAATAAGTGATAAATTTAAGATTATCTTTGTCTTTACAAGTCACAAAAAAAGATTTATGGTTCAATATTTCTTATTGGAAAAATCATATTCTGTTAATTCTACAGCTTTCCAATATTGCAAAACATGGAGACCAAAACTGGATTCAAGATTTCACAAAATCCATGCAGCAGTGATGCACAATGTTTGCAGGTTACATGCTTCACTATTACAGACACAACTTAGAGCAGAAAATCCTGTCTTCATAGACAGATTAAACTTCTGTTTGTTTATTCTAAATTTAATGGTCAATATAATCCGTAAACTGAAATAAGTTGAATGCATTTTAAGCAGAAGAAAATTATCAAAGAGAAATTGTTTTGTAAAGTGCTTGAGAGTAGGACATTGTGATCTTTGACAATGACAACAAACAGCTCAGTCATAATAATCAGAGCAGCACAAGCAATAAGGCAAAGTCTTTTGCATCTAAGCGAGCAAGGTAAGTGATAGCAACTTCTTTGGAAGACAATGGAATTAATAGTGTCCAGTTAACACAAATTCTTTTGTGGATGAAGGCACTTAAATTTGAACCCAGGACCTTTTGAACTGTGGCAAAAAAATGAGAGTGGAATTAGATATTAAATTTCTTTGGTTAATAACGTAATTAGGAATCATTTATTAGTGATAAGTGTAGAGAGCATATTAGCTGTGAAACAAATCTATACAAAGTGATTGAAATATACTGGAGATAATTCTGCAACTGATAAATACGTTAAAAGGAAGGAGTTAACTGGGTAATAGTTTCAGTAATAATCAGAAGAAATTGCTTTGAAAGAGATTAGTACTTGGGAGGTGCGGATGGAATCTAGAACCAAGTTCAAACTCCAGCTGAGACAGTTTGCATTCACTTTGCACTAATGCCCTTAGGAAAGGCATGAATCCGTTTCTCCCCCCAACTATGGATAAATAGCAGTCCATCTTGGGTGTCGGGCTAGCACCCTGGCCCCGTAAAAACCCACAATTGCTACAAACAATTATTGGGTCTCCATGGATTTTTCGAGAAATGGAGACAAAATCATTGCCTCGCAACACAGGAGCTGCCGAGTCAGATTGGTACTTGAGAACACAACTATGTGAGCATGACTGAAGCTATGTATTTAATCATCTCTACTGCTTCTTATTACACACTTTAGAGGAAAAGGGAAGATTCCAAATTCAAGTACTTTTCCTATTAGCATTCAGTGCTTTGAGGAAGATAGTAATATGATGTTCCAACAGAAAGAAACAAATACACACCAGTTCATACTTCCCAATCCATCAGTTCAGTTCACTATTCAATAGTTGAATGCACTGAGAAGCGGAATTCAAATAAAAAAAATGAAAATACTGTTTTCTTGAATCTATAGAATTTTATTTTCTCTCTCAAAATTGTCTCTTGAATGTCTACTTGAGAGATTAATGCATGAGAAAACAGATTGACAGGTATATATATCTCAAGGATTAGAGACTATGGTTTGCCACGTACACTCAGTGTTGCTTTTGACTCGCTCAAATACTAATATAATGAATTAGTAGGTCAAATACTAATTCATTATATAGACAATCCTTGAATGAATTCTTGAGTGCAAGATTCCAGACCTCACCCAGAATTATGAACAAAATAACATTCATAATGGTCATGAACACAAAATGTGTAGATGCATCTAAACTTTTTAACAGGTCAATAAAAAAGGCATGGCATTGACTTGGCCAAGATACCACACAGTTGGCTAGAATCTTTGATGCAGTTTACAATATAACAACTTCACTAAAAGACCAATCCTCAAAGTACCTACTGTATACTAAGTATTTTTTAGTATTTCTTCTATTTATAACAACAGTTTTAAAACTTCACATCAGGAAGATAGACTTGGTCTACTGATATTTTGCTCAAGACCAAAGTCATAAGCACATAGGAACAGTTTTGCTATTTACACTACCAGCACAATCACCCCTGCATCATAGCTGATTGTTCTAGTTCAGTGTTTACAGATTACTAGATTCACAGCATTTTCTTCATTTTCTTACTATTCTCTACAGTATTTAACAAATCTGGAAAGAAATTAGAGACAAACCTTGAGGACAACTCCTTTTGTGATGACTTTTTGTCGATCAGGCTGTACCCCAGACAGGTTGAACAACTGTGCTTTGAACAAAAGTGGAGTTTCATCTCCATTGCATTCAATGTCTGTGAATTTTTCACTGCCCCATTTGACGTGAACTGCAAGACAAGATAAAAAGATTGAAAAACTATGAAAACAGAGTTGAATAAAAATGAAGTACACAACGGGTGTTTTTCAGGCAGTTAAAAAGCATAATGATAAACGTGCATGCAAATGAAATTATTTCCCAATTCCATTTTATTCATAACATTTACACGATTGGAATAAGACATGAACACAGACCCAGGTACCAACACGAGTAGATAAGTTGGTGTTGCATAGATTCATGGTTGTTAGTGACATAATTCATGGTTCATTAAGTATTTCTTAGCAATAGAAAATGACATTAAGTAGATATTTGTTAATTTTAATTAACATTGTCACAGGGCTACATTCATGGAACATATCATGAGGACCTAGCCCAGTAACTATAGCAAGTACTCTTATAGACAGTACATGGTAATAAATAAGATGTCTTTATCTGATGAGACAAAGCCTAATGGCAAAAAGAATACAAACTACTTCAGATTCCTAGCTTAATATCGTGAGAAGTTAAACTAATGAGCTTTTATCTTGAAATGCATTCTTGAAAGGAAGTTCTTTACTCTTATAGGTTTATATTTGTCCTCAAACTTTTCATAAAACCTTCCTTAAAACTAACCACTTTTAATGATAAAACTTGTAGCCTAAGGTGTAAGATGTTGGTTAGTAGTTACTCTTCCAGTGACCAAGAGTTTTGGTCTAACACTACCGTAAATGTGGTGCACATTAAAAATGGCACAAGTGGAAAAATAGGGGGGAAAATGGCACAACTAAAATAAAGTTTACTGAAAAACTGGAAATCATGTATTAACATTGTTCAGACATACGTGAATAAAATGTATACTGTTCATTTATTGATATATTTTTAAACACGGTATAAGATTAAGCAATACCATTTACATCAATATAGCCGCAATGATGCCAATTTAGCTATTTTGGAGCTAGATATAGCTCCTTTTTAACGCAATGATGAAATTAAAATTAAACCTTCAGACATTGTTTAATAATTTTGATTGTACCTTAAGGTCGTTTTAAAAACAGAAACATAACTTTTAAAACAACAATTTATCAGAGTTTATCTCATTTACAGAAATAATTTTATCCTTTTCAGCATCTTTAGTCCATAGAATCTTATGTTGTGACCAAATTCACGTAATATTTGAATGAGAGCTTTCCTTCCTTCAGTGTAGTTATTGTTAATAAACTATTTATTTCAGTTGTGCCATTCTTGTAATAAACAGTATAAATTTGATTCAGTTATGTCTGAACAATGTTAATATATAATTTTCAGTTAATATTTATTTTTAATAAACTATATTAGTTGTGTCATTTTCCCCCTATTTTCCCCACTTGTGCCCTTTTTACCTAAATTAACTGTATCAAGTCGAAACTACTGTTATGCAGAGAGTTCCAGTTGCCAATAACTCTGTTGCAGAATATTTGAGAAGAATTCAATTCTTGGGACATGAAAGATAAAAAAACAATTTCTCTGCAGACCCTGCCAACACCCAACAGTAACATAATTAACATTTTAATACATTAATTGTATAGATATCTATCCAATTATCCAAAATATAAGACTAAACATACTGTATAAGGCCACACAAGAAATTCATCAAGAAAAGGTTCAATCTCTTAGGAACATGTATATGTGCATTAAATTCCATGGCTATCTTGCAATTACTTTTGGAAATGTGTCACTTATGTGATCGGCCTAAGACAAAACCCTTGGCAAAAGTAATTAAATGCTATGTTATGTAAATTAGATAAAATTAGACAACAAAGGTTTATTATGCTAAAAGTTCTTTCTTTTTTATCTTCTGGTCAAGGCTGGGTAACAACCTAATTGACAGTAGAATGACACATTTTATTCTCTATTAGCAGGATCAAAAAGATCTGAACTGCTGAGATAAGGAGTTGTTATAAGACATTTAACATTGGAGGATACATCAGCTGAAACGTTGTGACAAAAGCAACAACGATGAAGAAACTGGCTCGAATGAATCAATGTATAATAAGAAATAGTTGCTGAATAGGGCTTATTAACGAATTTACGGCTTACGTTTAAAGGATAACATTATTTTGTCATCAATAGTTATGCCTATTTAGACAACAGAAATGTGTGTATAGAACAAAATTCTCTACTTCAAACTGATGAGCTGTTAGAGAAATTATTTTGCGTATCTCTTTCATTTAAAAAGAGATCCTTTTTAAATAATATCAACTAAATAAAATACGCAATGTTCTTGATTAAAATGAACATTTATACTAAATCATTGGTTTCATAATTAGGAAGTGCAGATATCTTTGCAAATGCTACAAGATGGTGTTACAATCGACATTGTCATAATATGTCATTTTTTCAGATTGACTGTCTGTTCAATTTGAATCCCACGGGTACCTAATTTATTTTAGCGCATTTTAATGTTTATTGTTTTAATTATGCACCCCGGATCGAGAAATACACCTCAAACATTGGGAAAATGAATCCAATGCGTTTTTGTTGTTGTTTTATTAATTTTGTAACTGATTTTGTTTTGTTTTTTATTTTAAATTATGATATTTGTATGATCTGATCGCAAGCATGACTTTGTTCAATGTAGATAATTTATTTTAAGTTTACGAAACTTACTGTCACTCTTAAACCAAATTTTCTGAAATATATAACAATTTCATTGGTTTATGTCAACTTTTTAGAAAAATATATCCCCTAAGTGCAGTAATAGATTGTCTTTAAAAATAACTTTTATAATGAGTAATTATACAAGGTATAACAGAAACTTTTTAAAATATCTACATTAACCAGTCATGCTTGTGATCAGCTTATATACAGACTCGCAGACATACTAATTTTAAAAAAACAAAATCATTTACAAAATTAATAAAACAACAAAAACGCATTAGATTAATTTTCCCAATGTTTGAAGTGTATTTCTTGATCGGGGGTACATAATTAAAATGCGCTAAAATAAATTAGGTACCCGTGGGATTCAAATCGAACAGACAGTCAATCTGAAAAAAATGTCAGGTGCTATTTAAAATGTTACCTGGCATTTACTTAATAACCTTAAACGTCGAATCCACCGGACCCTGATTGTCCCCAAAAATGTATTGTATTACCCACATTTGGCACAGCTCGTAAAACATCGTTAATTGATATAGTTTTATAATTTATTCAGATTTGCCATATCTATATGGTCATTTACATTTTATTGACCATTTCAAATATTTGGTAAGAAGAAAGAAGCCTTCATTCATTCTATCGGAATTCTTTGAGATTCCCACTTTTTAAATCCAAGAAAGACAAATAAATTTGTTTTATTGTTCGTTTTCATTTTCTTTAATTAAAACTTGTGTTTCGTTTAGAGCTTGATCATAAGTTGGAACTTAAACGAAGTCCCTAAAGAAAGAGGGAATTTATCTTCACCCCCCCTCCCCCCTCACTACTGCTGCATTGCATGTGGGTCACTGAAATTTCTCCACGTGAAAAAAAAAAAAGAAAAGTCATAGTCATATACGGCAGTAGAATACGATAATTTAAAGTAATTAATAAAATCGACGGAGCAATTATTGAATAAGAAAAGAAGATTTGGTAGCACCAGAAGTAATCAAATGCATTACACTCTATTCTAACGATTCGGATTAAAACAAAATATTAAAGAAAAAAGTTATTCTTGAAGTGAAGAAAGAACAATTAATTGACAAAATTTTAAAAACTCGACAATTTTTGTTAAAGAATTCGCCCTTTTCACCTTTCCTCAAGACTTTTCTAAGATTACAATTTTACGTTTTTATGACTGAGTCGAGGAAGTATTGATATTAATAGCTGAATTAATATATTTATTTATGAATTAAAGATTGATTTGTAAAGAGTCATTCAAGTTTTACTTTAAGATTTTATTATGATAGCAAAGTACCGGTAATCACTCGATTGATCGCAACAACAACAACAACCGGCTCGATTTAATTTATAGTTTAATCAGTTCAACAAGAGTGTCCAGAAAGAAAGATATAAGCTTCCAAAATTTAAATTATCCGGTTATAATTTATTAACTTGATGGTCTCGTTCCGGGGGGAAATAAAACAAAAAATAACTAATGGGTTCTTTAGTTTAGTTTAAGTTTCGTATGGGAAGTAAATGGTCTATTCCATCTTCTTTTTTTTTTTTTGGTAGTGAATAAAGGTTTAGTTTAGAAGAATCAACAAAACATAAATTAAAATTAAACATAAGTATTTTTTTAGTAATATTAGCGAATAGATCAGATTTTTTTTAAAGGGAGAACAAAAATCACATCAATTGCTACGATATTACTTTCTAATCCAGCAATAATGCCGCAATTAAAAAGAATGACCAAGCAAGTTTTTCATTATTTTTTACACATAAGTCAAGACGCATTAAAGACACGGACAGGTAACAAAAGACATTTAAATTCAAATTTCGAATAGTTAATTCTGTTGATTTTAATTTTAAAAATTATCCATCTTAAAAAAAATTTTTTAAAAAAGCGATGTATAACTGTTAGTTCTTTAAAGGAAACACTAATTCTTGGTATTCTTTATTTTTAAAAAAAATAAAAAATCGTTTCGGACATCATCATCGCCGTCGTCTACACTGCTGTGTAAAATACATTAGGAACACAAAACAATTCTGTTCCTATTGAACGGAGGTTTTATTTTAAAAGCGGTTCGGATTCATTGTGAGCTTTGGGGTCAGTCTGAAGTGCCCATGACTTGTCGGAAGTGTTTGATCTCTTGGCGGATTACAGCAAAGCGAAATCCCTTACCTTTGTAAGTCGGCATTTTCCCCAATAAACCAAATCCGACGAGTCGGCCGAAGTTTAATCAAGGCGCGGCACAGGAAACATTAAGTACTGGCTATGCGCATGCGCCGTGAATCGCGGTTACCTACAAAATTACGACTTGTTACGCAACACGAAACGGACACATTTTCTTTTCTTTTTTTCAGAAAGTTCCATTGCTGGAATAGTCATTATTTCAACTTTTTATAATATTAGTCTCTTTCAAGGTTGCATAAAACAAATATAAAGAACGACAGACGAATTTTCTAAAGAATAGTGCAAAACGGCTTGTAAAAATCACTTGGGCAAAAAGCCAGCTTTCAGAACAAACTGGACTTTATGATAACGTGGTCATGTGACTTAACCTGACACCATGAATAATGACAATATTCTTATTGGCTTTGATTTAAAATTGACTGTCGCAAGTGATCAACACTTGATTTTAGAATGGTATTAATTTTTTACTATTGTGTTTACTTTTTATTTCTGATTATTAAAATAGCCTCTCTATCTACATACACACATAAATAAAATTTTAGATACATATGTACATAATCAAAAAAAGGGGGGGACAGATAAATTTCATTAATTTTTTGCCTATAACATTGAAATAATGTTATAAATGCACAAAAAGGATAAGCATAAGACACAGCAGATCAATGTTTAATATGACAACCTTTAGCAACATTTATTTGTTCAATCTTGGTAATCATTGAATCACTCACTCAGCTTAAGCAAAAAATCAATAGGTAGAGAGTTCTACTTATTGGACTGTATGCCATAAACTATCTTTGTTAGAGAACTTCCTACCTGTTAGCAGTGGTGCAGTGCTAAAAAAAAAGTGAGGGACCACAGGGCTGCCTGCTCTAGCCAACCAAGCTTCTATAGCTGAGTGGTTTGGAGGTTGCTCTTTAAGCCTCCCGTCTACAATAACATCTTTGAAATTTAACCAATTTCAGAGGTGTTTTGAGGCCATTGAGATGAGTATTTGAACACATACTGGCTAATTTTTCTTATTAGTGAATGAGAATTTTAGTTGTATATATAAATAGTGAGAGAAAGTCGTTCCCCTCACCCAAACAAAGTAAGGGAACCCCATTCCCACAACACTTCATCACTGCCTGTTAGTTTTGATTGTATAAAACTCTAAATGGTCTCCATTTGGTTCATATCCAATGATTGGCCATCTAATGACAAAACAGAACAAACTTTTTGGCCAATGCAATACATAGGTTGATAAAGCCAAGAAATGAAGTTGTAGGAGCAATATTGTTAATAAATATGGAGAAACACAAGCAAGAAGGAACATGAAGGTAATCACTTTTTAAAAAATGTCTAACTGAACAAAATAAATAGTTTGTTTTTTTTAGTTTTTATTTATTGAGATTTAGCAAACAAAAATACAACTCTGGGATCTTAATATAAATGCTGTGCTCCATACTTGTTTTACAATATTTTTACTATTCTTTGTATATAAGTTTGAAGGGAATAGAGTTTCAGTAAAGTTTTTTAAAAGGAAGTTACTTGAACTACAGAAATTGTAGACAGATAGAAAAAGAAAATACATAGCTATGAATAGAGCCAAAAGAAATTTATTGATAAATTTAATCTGTTTTCAATTCCTGCCTTTCTGCAAAAATACTTAAATATTATTTGTTATCCATATATTAATACATTTTTTTTACCTACCTGTTGTGTGCATAGCACATCTTATCCAAAACATATTGCCTATACAGTCAAAGCTTACCTTACCAACTACAGACTCATTAACGGTTTGCACCAATCTACAGTATATATAATGATTTCAGTATTCTTTAGGGAAAACTTTAATAAAACATTACTAACTTAAGATTAGTCTGGAACAAAGGCTATAATTGTAAAGCGCCCTGTGAGGAGTGAAATCATTAACAATGTCCAAAGACAAACCATCACTCTATGGCGACCTTGAAAATTATAAAGTAAAAGGTCTGTCTGGAAAGTATCCAGCCATTTAATATTAACAGAAAAAATAGCTTACCTAGGGTAATGGTGCCTTAGTCCCTTCAAAGTTCTCCCCTTGGGATCTCACACACACCACTTCATTCCACTTTTCAAAGTGGTCTGTAAAGTCCTCTTTTGGGATCGCCATCAGCTGCCTCATCACGTT
>VCCN01005562.1:3422830-3446878 GCA_006491835.1 Architeuthis dux
GTCGCAAGACTCTATTTTTCAAAGATTTTAAACTGATTTCGGCATTAAATAATCCATCAAAGGTTGATATGCCGCTAAACAAATCAATCAATCAATCTAGAAGTCACAAGCCAGATCTGGACTGTAAAGGGGCTGATGGACCTGGCTGATGCAATGTTTTGCCAAAAAAACTGCAGGAGACATGAAGAATGGACAAGCTCGGTCATTGTGAATGTCACGGTCACACATTACACCAGCTCGCTCAATAGCATCTGACTGACGACTGAGTAGCCCTACAGGAGAGTGTATGTTCACGCATTCGCAGTAAAGTCCCCATATTGAAAATGGCTGGATACTTTCCGGACAGACTTCATATACTGGATCTGCTTATTCTAAATCTGAATCCATTGCAATTGAAAAAGTTTCCCTATGTCATTCAATGAGAATAAATAAGTTTTAACCAAGATTGAAAATACCTTCCAAAACCAGTATTTAGCTAGTGGAGTAAGAGTTGTGGTCATTGTTCCCTCTAAGCTGTGTACACATACACACGTTTTACAACCAGTGCACAAAGTAAATCAATGTGCGCACAAAAGATTTCAAATTCTTACTGAGTTTTTATTGAAAAAATATTGATTCACTTTATCAAATTCAAAAGTGCACACATACTTTCGTCACTGCGCATATTGACTACTAAAAATTAAGGGGAACATTGGTTGTGGTTACCAATATGTGCTTAAGAGTTGTCACCAGTGTGGAAATTCAAAGGTCAACAAGGAGAAAAAAAGTATTAAAGTGTAGTTTGTGGAAAACATGAAGAGTGAGTTAAAAGAGTAATGAATGAACAGGTCTGGTTAGTCATTCAATAGAAACCGTCATATAATCAACGTCTTTTGGCAGCATGCTGTGTTGGGGGTAATCAATTAAAAAATTGGAAAAGGGGGTGATCAATGACTAAGTAACTTTTCTCGTCTTTTGTTTGGCTGTGATCACTATAAAAGTCCGAATTTTCAAAAAAGCAATGTGAATGCTGCTGGACTCAAACTAAGGGACACATTTAGCATAAACTTACATTGCAAATTGACTAAAAACTGTACCATAATAAGGAGTAAATGTTTAATTTTTCAGGCATCTAGCTCCATACGGATGACACATACATAGATAACCAGCCATCCCCACTTAAAAACTGAAGAAACCTATGTTGACATTTGTGGTTGACGGTTTCTAATAGGATTTAAGTTGTTTTTCACACATACATTTTCAACAAAACAAGTAATAATGATAACTTTTCGATCTAGTAATTTAATCAGATATTTAACATCTATTGGCAAAATCCAAACAGATTGTAATTTTATTTCTAGCAAATTTTCCCCTTTTTTTAGAGTGTTCATGGACATCATCGATGCAAAAACCAAAACAAAATATCGGAACTTAGCTAAAATTCTTATGGAGAAAAAAAAAAGGAAGGAAAAAAAGTCAAGTGTGATTAGCTCCCCTTGTTTTCTAAAATCTCCTGGAGATGGCGGAGTCAGCGGTCAATTCCAAGATGGGCTCTAGCACTGATTTTTATTTGCGTTACTATGTTGGACATAAAGGAAAGTTTGGACATGAATTTTTAGAGTTCGAGTTTCGACCAGATGGTAAGTAAAAATCTAACAAATGTTAATCCTGTTTTTTCTTGTTTAAATCATGGTGTTTTATATAAGAATGCGCCGTCAAAGTTGCCCACGTTGGAGTGGAGAACTCTCCTTCCTTCTTTACTCACATACACCGGTAGAGCACCCTTTTAAATAAATGTTTAAACTTTTTTTTCCTCTAAACAGAAATCTCTAATGAATTTATTTTATTTGATTCTTATCAAATTAAGTAAAATAATAATCAAATCAAATTGGTACATCCTTTTTATGACATAAAAATGAAAGTAGCTGCGCTTTGTGAAAAAATTATCTCTCGAGTTCGTGTTGTCAACAAAAACTGGAATGTTGTTTCTGTAGTAAAAGAAAAAGTGAAGTAATGAAATCTGTATATTTTGTGATAATAAATATATTTAATTGTTGTAAATTGAATACTTTCCTTTGCTTATGAGTTTTGCTAAAAGCGGAAAACTATTAAAATCGTAATGTAATGTTCCGTTTTCAATTTCCAGGTCGGTCGATTTCAGAAAAGATAGCCTTTTTAGTTTAGCCTAAAGGTCTAAAATTAAAACCTTTTCTTTTTTTGTCCTTGATGTACAAAAAAAATATATTGACTAACTCGAAGTGATTTTGAAAGTGTTAAAATACTAGTTTACTCATGCGATAAATATAACCGATTTTATATTCAAATTAAATTATGGAACTAACTAAACCTAAACCTAGTGTTCCAGATCTTCTCGTGCAAAGTGCGGTTCGCATTATAACGCGGTTGGATGGTGGACCCCAAAATAACTCAATTTTATCGCGACTCTATTATAACGCGGTTGGCTTTCTTGGACCCCAACGTTATAACGGGGTGCTTGATCAACGACCGGTGTCAAATGCAGAAATGGCTGTCATTTATTAAATAAAGTTCACGAAAACATGCCTTTTCTATTTCTAACAGACATTTTGGATATAGGATCTGAAACACTAAAAGTCGTGTATAATTAAGTATTCTAAATCGGTTGTGAATTTGCTGTGTGAGTGAACTAGGATGTTGTTTTAATTTTTAATCAATCGTAATATGAAACCTGGTAAAAAAACAACAACATAATCGCACGTGGTGATTAACCGTTTCGATTGCTAAACACTAGACATCCTGAAACATTCCAGCTGACTTTACTTTACCCAGTAATTTAAAATCTCCGCCTTAGAACACTTTGAAAGCAAATTAATTGGTATCCTTTGTTGCAAACCGAACCGAGTTAAATATTCTCTACTTTTTAAAATTATTTATGTAGACCTTTTCAATTGTGAGTTTTCTAAAAACTAGTTTCAGAAAAGCTTTTTTTTTTTTTTTTTTAGCCTGGTGCAATTTTAAATCTCTGTTTTTAATGTCTCCATTTGAGACAACAAGTCTTTAGTCTTTCTTTTTGGCGGTCTTTCGTTTTATGTTGTTGGTAAATTCAAGAAATAAGGGGAAGCTACTCCCACTTGGTGTATTTACAAGGTTGCTTGCACTCTACATCTGTCTACCAATATATTAATTCCAAAAGATGAGGTTATGATATGTGATAAAAATAAGGCTAAGAAAATACAAAAATTCATCTATTGACAATAATAAATTGTTTACAGCGGATAATGTCTAATCCAATAAATGAAATTCATAAACAAATTGTCAGCAAAAACTCGACGTCAACAGTCACACAATGTATATCTCACAGAAGATAACTATGTTTAGGCTTATCATAATTCTCAAACCCGGACAGTTTTTGTTATAGGTTAGGGGGCAGATCCAGCCTGTTGAGTTGACCATCTTCCAAAATTGGAGATGGGGGGGGGGGTCTGGGAACCTGCTCCCCCAGAAAATTTGGAAAATTATGTATCCAAGATTGGCTAAAATTGTGTTTCAGAGCATATCAGCTACTGAAATTAAGATAAATTAAAATTCTCTGGGGAAATTCTGAGTGTCTTGAAGATGCTCAGAAAACAGTATAAATAAAAAAAAAAGATTCGGAAAGATTCTGAGGGATCCACCCCTGTAGGTACCGGTACTTGTATAATAAAGTAGTGTTATCATGACCTAACTCCCCATAAACTTTAGTGCTGACAAAAAAACGAATACTGCTGTTTATATCTCTAACATTTATTTCAATTCAGCAAGGCAAAGAACATCAAAATTTCATTGATTTTTCACAGAACACATTTTTTTGACCATTCATATTTTTCACTTGAATGAACCTTCTTCAAAAAACTTTATTAGTTTTTATTTTTTCAAAGAATACACTGCAACTCAAGTCAATATTGAATTAACAATGCAACAGTCAAAATAGGTTTCTTCAGTTTTTGAGTTGGTCTGGCTGGCTATGTATGTATCACTTGTACAGACAACACCAATGGACCTACAGGGCTGAAAATTTCAACATTTGCTCCTGACTTTTACTATTGATTAATTCCTTGGACCTCTTTCTTGAGACTAAATGCTATTCATCATTGAAAATACTCTTTCAACAGGAACAGAAATGAAAAATAATTTATTCAAATTGTAAACATCATATTTTATCAATTATAAAAGTATAATGAGTAATATGAAATTTAAACGAAAATGCAAATAAAATTTTTTTAAAAAAATATTTACAATCAAACTGAACGGATATCTATATACAATATCGTACACAGATATTTACCTACATTCAACAAAAATCTGATAATTTAAAAGCTCAACAGCACAATGATTTTTTTCCTTCTTGGAGTTTATGCCTTTTCATCAAAAATTAGGACATTCCAGGACAACTTAGTAAACTGGACGGGACATTGAGACAGACACCTCAAACCGGGATGTATGGTAAGCCTAATTATGCTGAGTATGTACAGCTGTTGGTATTATATTAGCACTAATAAAAATTGGAGCCCCAGGATGACCTATGCATGCTTGTATAATGAAATAACACTAGGACAGAAATTAATACAATTTTTAAAAAAAATAGTTTCCCTTTATTTCTTGAATTTACCAACATAAAATGACAGCTTGTTGGTTTTTAATATTTCCATTTGAGATAAGTATATATATTTTTTTTTTTTTTTTTAAATCTTGAAAAGATTTGTGTGTGTATGTTATGCTTCAATAGTCACTTAACTAATTGATTAGGCTGATTATTACAACTATTTTGAAGAACCCAAATTTCAAAGTACCTCCGAAAAGTTCTTGAAGAAAATAAGTCTTAAGATTGAATCTTTCTCATAATACTCTTTATTGTGCTTTCCTTTCTGTACTTTTTTCTTTTGTTTTTATTTCTTAACTCAAGCAAGATCTTGGCTGTTATCCTGTTTGTCTAATTACAATGGAAGGACTTAACAGTGATAAGTTTAGAAGTTACGTTAGTTAAGTCCCTTGGATTATGCATAGATAAGTTAATGACATTTGTTTTTTCTCTCTCCAAAAATTGTTTTATTTAAGAATTTGTTCAATATTGATTGGCAAATACGAAAATAACTAAAAAAATTTCTTTTGCAGGTAAATTACGGTATGCCAATAATTCAAACTACAAAAATGACACCATGATCAGAAAAGAGGTGAGTACACTTTTATTATCATGTTTCTCTACATTTCTGCTTCTAACATTTTTAATTATTGAGCCCCGAATATGGTGAGGTAGGAAATGGATTCTGTTCTATCCAATTGTCTATCAGTATCTTAATACCAGACTGTTGCACCAAGACTGATACACTTTGATCTTGCACAGTTCCAGAATAGCCCTGTCAACTGGTCACGTTCTGAGTCCCAGCTGAATATTCTAGTCTTTTGTCATAAGTCTTTAGTATCTTGTGCAGTGACGATACTAAATGTAACTTCTGTTTGTTTTCTTGTTCTAGCCTCTTCTGTTTGTTGTATCATTAGGTTTCTTTATTGGCAAATCCTGGTTGCTTATGGTTGAGTCAGACCACTTTTTGTACATTGTTAGCAACAGTTATGTGTCTAATTAGTAGATCCGCCTCCCCATGAGGGCAGAATGTGACACACATTCGAATTCAGTGTGGGGACAAAAACTGTCCAGTTCCCTAGGCACTTTCCTTTTAGCAGGTACCAAGAAATAACCCTGAACCTACCCCTCTTACTGCAATGAGAGAGCAGATCCTCTGGAACCAGATATCATACTGGGGGGGGGGAATATTGTGATGGGTAAGTATGTCTAGTATATGAGTGATTAGATGTTATGCCCATGTCGCCAGCTGGTGTGTTTTCATACTTTGGATTGTACACATTAAATCCTCGTAGCCTAATTATTTTGTACTTTGGATGTTTTCAGAATATGTTGCATCTGTTTTATACTAAGACTTGTCAATGGTACTCAAAAGTCATTCATAGTACATTCTCCATAAATTGCAATCTCTTTTTGTTTAAGTCATATTTTTACCTTTCTTAAAATAGAAAACATAATATACCTGAAAATATTGCTTATTTTCATCTTTAATATTACAATCAATCATCAAAAATATGCCAATTTAGACAAAAAAATTTGAAATACGACCAATCTCTTTTCTCGGCTCTTAGTATTCAAAATCAGTGTAGTATCTGTCCTGTTCAGTTAAAAATGTAGAGTTTAAACTCCATTGTGAAAATCCTAACCCTTTCCGAATCAAAAAAAAAAAATCCTCTGGAGTAAGTAATGTAAGTTTTTTTTTTTTTCTCTTCTTTGTAATTACTGGTTTGGACTTAGCTGCAGTTCAAGGGACAAATGGACATTGACTTTTATTTATGTAGTTAATTTCCATAGTTTTCGTTAGTATCTGAGTGTTTGTATCTTTTGAACCAGTGATTCTTAAACAGGAGGCACTTGGCTCCCTGTGGAAAAATTTTAGCCAGGGGAGGAATATGACCTGGGATTCTGAGATTTTTCAATTTTATATGAAACATATTTTCTCTAATTTTAATTCTGAACCTCACCAAAGTCATTTTCTATTTTTCTCAGGCCTATGTGCACAAATCTGTAATGGAAGAGTTGAAAAGAGTCATTGAAGATTCTGAGGTAATGCAAGAAGATGATGAACTTTGGCCATCACCAGATAGGGTTGGACGTCAGGTAAGTAACTTTCTAAGTACTTGGGATATCAAAGCTTACATAGGTACATCAATAAGTCTGTTGCAAATATTTTTCAGCATAATCCTTCCTAGTCAATGTACTTAATTCAATGCTTCTCCATTGATCAGCTGAATTTTTAGATCAACATTCAGCTAATAACTGCCAGGGGGCTACAGACTTATTGATCCACCTTTGTGTGCTATTACTTGTATACTTTTTTTTTTCCATTTCATAAGGATGGATCTGCTTAATATGTACAACTGATTCTTGCAGATTTTTAACTTGAATTTATGTATTTTGTTTTTGTTACATGCTTTATTCTTTAAAAAAAAAAGTTGTACACTCAAATCATTTATCAATAGGAAGATATGGGATTTCTAAAATGGAATTGGACAAATTATCTTTCAATTTTTTTGTTCTTAAATTCTTGTTTCTTTCTCTAGGAATTAGAAATTGTCATTGGAGATGAACACATTTCATTCACCACATCTAAAATTGGCTCTTTAGTTGATGTCAACCAAAGCAAGTAAGTATCTTCATTCATTTGTTACTTAAAACTTGTACACACATTGTCTTTATTAGATGTGCCACACTTCTCTAGCAGTGATAGTCTCACTGACAAGTTTAGATATCAACATATCAAACAGAACATTTTAATGATGTAATAAAAGAATGTTTTGGGTTTTTTAAAAATCAATTCTTGAAATCAAACTGATGTAAGGTTGTGTTTTTTATGAAGCGAAGACATTTTTTTAACATATCTCATATCGCAGTATCTATTTTTTTAACATATAACTGAACTCTTGTTTAAATAGTGCATCTAGGGTCTGACTTTTTTTTTTTTACAATTCATTTGGGATTTCAGAGTTATCTTCTTAACCTCTTTTTTAATTACCCATATTAATTATCAACAACTCTTTAATCAAGGCTATGAAAAATCTTATAAACACGAAAAATCATTATTTTGAATTTATTCTAAGATGAAGCATTGTCAATTATTATTAATTTTTGACTAGTATTTAATTCACCTTATTTCTGTTACTTTTTATCGCAATCTCAGACCGTCATTCTACAGCTGTTAGTAGTTTGGATTAAAAATAAAGAATAAGCCTCTGGCATAGTTCGAACTTGCATCCCTTATAATATAATACTAACATGAGTCAGTGGAAGATTGGGTTTCTTCCTTGCCCTCTTCCACTTCTGTTTTATCTATGACAACTCTTGCTAAAACATAGTGAAGGGAGGCTTATGACCCTGCTCCTTTTTTCATTGACAACTATTCAACGTAATTCATTTCATAGTGAAGGAAAACCTTGTTTTAACGTAACCCTTTTCTTTTCTCAATGACAAAAATTCTATGTATTTGAATTGATATTACTATCAATTCAAATACGTAGAATTTTTGTCATTGAGAAAAGAAAAGGGTTACATTAAAAGTAGGTTTTGCGTGGGGAGGCTTAACGACACATGACTGCTAATTCTGGTCATTTTCTAATATAAACTTGACACTAATTTTCAATTAGTTTCGGCGGGGTTGGATAAGTACTATTATTCATTTCTTACTACTATTTTACTTCATCTTGGTTTATTTCTCTGATCACTACTTCAGTAAGGCCATCATTCTAGGACACTCGGTAAACAGTGCATATTGGAAGTTTTTCCATTTGTTGTGTTGGATAATTGTCTATTTTGAGGTTGCTTTTCCTGGGCTATGCCAGGTATCTCTGCTAGTATAGTATTATTAGTATAGTAATTTATTAGATGAAGCATACTGCTTACTAATGACTGTAAACTGGTATGAGAAATGCAATAAAGACACACAAATAAGAAAGAAATACTAGTCATTAATAATTGATGGTGCTTCATTTAATAATAAATTCAAAATAATATTACTACTAGTGTATATAAATATTAAACAAAGATAGTGGCTTAGGCATTTGGGGAAAATACATAATGGAAGCTATATGGTTTGATTTGAAGGTACTGATACAACACGATTAAGACAAAAAGTTATTTCCCTTGAATTAAAAAAATTTTTTTTTTGAGAATGTATATGCACAAAATTAATCCCTTGCGAAAAGTGACCTACCCCAAAACAACTATGTTCAATTGCGCAAATAAAAACAAACTTTATATAGCTCATCGCAAATAAATTCCTTTTATTTAATACTATCTTGAAGACAAATCTAAGTAAATTATTTTAATACAAAACAATTAAATAACAATATCATTTAAATTTTTATGTCTACTTTTTACCTTCTTCTTAAATTTATTAGTTGCTTTTTATCGCAAATCTTTGCCCCAAAACAGCGATATTCGATCATGCAAGTAAAAAATTAAAATAAAAGAGCAATTAAACTATTAAGATGAAGGTAAATGGGTAAAAAAATCAATAATAATGAAATAAGTCAAAGAACTTGTTTTTTTGTTTTTGTTTTTTGGGGGTTTTTTTGCGTGGAAAAATTTAAAATGTTGAGTGGATTAAATTTTAAAACATTGCCATGTGACAGCAATGAATAGGAACTGTTTGGAGCAACTTTTGTTTTTATAAATTGAAAAAAATTTTTTAAATAAATTGAAAAATCAAATTAGAGATTAAAAGGGGGATTTTTTTTGTGTATGTCCGGTGTCGAAAATTAAAAAAAAAAATAATTCAAGGACAATAACTGTTTTGTCTTATTCGTATCGGTACCAATTTGAGTTTCTGTGGCCTAATTGGTAAGGCAGCTGCTCCAAACAGTTCCTATCGAAAAGGGATGCAAGTTTGAATCTAACTGGAGACTTATTCTTTATTTCCGATCCACACTGCTTACTAATGACTCTGAGAATTGTGATAAAAAGCAACAGAAATAAGATGAAAGAAATGTAAAATGTATTGTTGTGATGTGAGCATCTGGATATGAAAGTGAGGTACTTGCACAGACAAGAGACAAATACTTTGGAAAGCAGTTCTTTTACCAAATGACCTACTTCACTAAGTTAATCTTTTAGATGACATATGTCAGTTGTCAAATTTGTTAGCTCTTGTATAGGGTGAACCTCATTAATCCAGGATTCAGTGGTTCAGTACAGTGATTTGAATCTGGCGGTCATGTAGGTATGAAGAAAATATTTTGGTGGGAAGGCGACACTGGGGGGTGGGGGACTTGTAACAAAGATGCTCCTTATGTAGACCTCTAGATATTACTTAACTTGAATTTAGATTGCATGTAGAAACATAAATACATTTTGGATGTAGATTTACAGTAAATGTTAAGGTAAATAAAAAAATTTTTCTTTGTTCATAATTTTTACGTAATGTTTTACAGGTATCAGTAGGACTATTTTTCTCTTTTGTCTCACAGTACAGTAAACTTGTGCTACAGGACTAGCACTTTGTCAGAAAGAAGTCCAGTAAGCCTCAGCTAGGTTTATGCCTATGTAAGTTGTATCAGCAGGGCTTCACTACCATCCTGGAGCTCTCCTGAAAAACAATTTTAACCGTCCCAACGGAAATGTAAACCGTCCTGAAAAACAATCCTCACCAAATTTTGAAAAAAAGAAAAATCACTTCTGTCCCGGGGAAGATATTTGTTCATACCGAACACATTTTTACCGTCGATGGGACAATGTTAATTTCGAGCCCTGTGTATCGGTATCAGCAATACGTACAATATGAGCGTTATTTTGTACCTTAAGCTTCACTGGTTCAGAAAATCCACTTCTAACATTTGCGTACTGGATTAGGGAGGTTCAATCTGTATATAATAGAATCAAGGAAAGAATGTGATCGTTGTTGTTTGTATCTTCAATTATTCTCTTCTTCTAAGCATCAAATTCTAATTTCATTTGTTTTCTTAATCTTTCCATTGCAGAGACCCAGAAGGCCTAAGAATATTTTATTATTTAGTCCAGGATTTGAAATGCCTTGTGTTTTCTCTAATTGGACTTCACTTCAAGATCAAGCCCATCTAAGCTGCTTTCATTCTCATCTCATCTCATGAATAATCTGCACAAAGTTTAGGCTTTATTTTATTTTTAATCTTAAAAAGAACAACCAGTGGCATCAGCTTTTTATTTTCTCATTTTTCCTAAAAATAAAATTTTTCATTTTCGACTTTGTTTTTTAAATTTTATTTTTTGATCAATTATTCAAATGTAATTGAATTTGTCTCTCTCCAACCCTACCTATATATGATAGGATTTTTGGTGCAATCTGTTACAGCATGGCTGCCATTAAGAATATTGAAACTATTCTGAACTCAAATCATATCAAGCCTTGGAAAAAGAAAAAAAACGCAGAAAAAGTGATGATAAACTTGCATCACTTTGTAAGTGTCAGCAACGCTTCTTTGGAAAGAAGTAATTAAGTATGGGGTGCCAAAAACAACTCCTCACTCCTTCTGGCTCTTTCTTCTTCCCCCCCCCCCCAATCATTAGACTTTCATACAGGAAAGGATACCCCAAAAGGGGATGAGACAAAGTCCTTTATCCTCTTTTCTTTTTTTTCCAAAGAAATAATCAAACAATCGCCTGACTAAATTCTTAATTCCTGGATGTCATGTAGTTTCCACTGTGTTCTTTCGTATTGATGTTTATTAAAAACAATTCTCAGTAGGGTGTAAAAGATCTTGTTTCTTATGTTACACCGGAAAATGTTATATAGAATCAGCCTGGTTAAATCTGCATGAAGCCAATCAGAAAACCAATAAACATCAACTGCTGAAGTTTCTTGGTAATGAAGGGGATAGGCATGATGAAATAAAGTTGTAAGTGTTCTGCTACCATAGTTGATCATGTTATTTACTAAGCTTACCTTAGTACAGCTCAAGGGAAGATGGGGTGTAATAATCTTCCACGTGGAGAAGGCTGAACTGTCTTGAAAATCAGTGTTTTCACAATTCTGACTTTTACCTAGGCTTGAACACTGACCATTGGTGCTAGTGGGAAATACGTAGCTAATCTTGAGTGAAGAGAAAAAAGTAATCGTCTTCAATTGTTTATTATTAAATTATTTTGGACATGATCTAAGGGACTTAACTCTTTATTGAACATAGTACTACCTCTGTCCCATAATAATTGTTACAGTTAGTGTATGGAATGTATATGAAAATGTAACAACTATTATGAAGCAGAGGTAGTATTTGCAATATCATCCTTGGTCACTATATGGAAGGACAACTGCATTTGTGCCTTTTTTGAATGTTTATTGTGAATATATAATTATGTGCACCTCTTAATGGTGTAATGCTTAGCAAGTTGGGCTCACTGATCATTACTGCTGAATAGTGAGTTATATATTCTGTGGGCCTCGTGCCAAAACTAAGCAGTTTAGTAAATAACTATTTTGAAATAGGTGGTGAAAAAGAAATCCAGGGGCTGCCCGTGGACCTACTTTTCCAACTAGACTACTTAGTCTAGTTGGAAAAGTAGTTTTATGATTCTGTCTGTTCACAGGCTGAAATAATGGCTGGTGGTGTTCATTTTTAACCCTATGTTACATAATTATATTTAATCCTATATTATACCTATTGTGAACCCGGACACTAGAAAATTGCATAACTTTTGGAGTAAACAACATACAAAGACAAATGAACACATTTTTCTCTACAATTCTGATCCAAAAAATTCAGAAAAATGTTTTTTGATTAAGATTCAAACTTATCTTACTCTATTTCAGGACGAAAACAGCAAAATAAAATGTTAGTGAAAATCAAGGTGAACTTTAAAAAAAAATCTTTTAAAAAAATAGGCTTAGGCCGGTAATAAAATCAGTTTGAGGAATAAAACCAGTGGCATTGAGATTCAAACCCAGAATTAACTCAGAGGTGGCTAGTAAAACTCAGTAAGACAAGCTGCAGACCCCTCTCCCAGGAATTTTGTCAGGTGGCCCCCACACTTAAAATACAAACCATGTACATTTGGTGAGGAGTTATGTGCAATTATGCTGAATTTGAATGAAACCAAATTCAAGAGGATTTTCTTGAAATAGAAATGGGTTATCCAAACACCAAAAGGGGTGCAGATACCAAGCAAGGTTTGTTCAATCTAATTGAGGGAACAGAATATTTGCCCAGTTAAGGTTAGAGAAAAGGTAAATACTCCCTGCCAGGCTGTAATCCCAAAGATGTTTGGGGGGCGAAGTTAGATATGGTTGGGAATAATTACCAAAGAGGACTCATTTATTAACTTATCTGATCCCAGATGCCCCAAAAGCATGGGTCTGTAATTAATGACCTCGGGTCTCAATATATTCAAGACACCCAGCTCAGCTGCTTAAATCACCTTTTTAAAACCTTCAGGTGGACAGTTCAACTTACAGCATGTTGACATCAACTCCAGCCATTCTTGCATCTAGTAAAACTGCAACACAATTTTGAACCCCTCCTTTATTTAGTTTGATTATCCAGCTCAGAAAATAGTATATTTCACTTGAGGTGGGGTTCTCCATCACACTGCTGATGTAAAATAACTTCTTTGGTGACCTTACACCCCACCTCAAAAGAAGCAATACTTGCTCAGTTAAAGAGTAATATTTCCGTGTATGTCCATTGTGAACATTTGGCAATATATCTTGCCATTACAGCAGAATACAGAGGAATCTTCTCTTTAACTCTTGTTTTTTGGCTTGACCCTATCAGCAGATGATTACCAGAATCTTCAGATAGTAACAGCATGCCATCTTCTAAAATGTGTCAACAGGGCAAGGCTTCTAGAATCCTAATTTCACACAACCTTTCTTCCTATAACTTTGGGGTCCAATTGATAACAGCACTAATGAGCAAAGCAGATGCCTTCCCTGCAGCTGGAGGGTTAAGGAGTGAAAGCCATGTGATAAAGCAGCAAAGAAAATAAACGGGTGGTACATCTCAATCCAACCTTAAGGATAGACATGAAATCTTAATAAAGTCTCTCCCACTAATAATAATATCTCCTAAACAAGAAAAAGGGGAGAGGAGACTAATATTTATTTAAGTTTTGCAAACAAACTACAAAAAATGTGGCACACTGCCAATATGGGGGAGGGGGGTGCTGACCTAACCAAGCAGTATTATTCCATTTACTACAATGCCTCATTCATGATGATTATTTCCCTCATGCCACACTCACCAAGAATATTACAGTTGCTCAATGAGAGATCTATTTAAGAATGTGTGTGTGTGTATATATATATATATATATATATAGTCAATCAAGCCTATTAGACCCCAATAGCGAGGGAAAAAAGTAAATATAAAAAAAAAAAAAAATTTTTTTTGTTAAATAAAAAAATGTGTATATTACCCACGTGTGTCCTTATATATATATATATATATTGTGTAACACTTTTCAATGAGTGCACAGATACTACACTCTGATTCTAGGCAGAGCACGCGGATACTACATTATGATACTAGGCAGAGGGCCGGGGAGCAACATTTTGATCCTAGGCAGAAGTGCTGATCCATACGTAAATAATCTGGTCATTTTTTACGGGTACTATGCTAGCATATATGTATACAGATGTCGCGTGGAAACAGAAAGACCCCACAACTGCGCAGGGGGGCAACCGGACATACTGTGTAAACCTTTTACTTTTGTGAGGGGCGTAAATCTAACGATTTGCTGGGGGGCAGCCAGGCCTAGCGCCACTACTGATGTGTGTGTATAAAATAAATCTCCAAAAACCTACCAACTCATAATTCAAACACAAACCCTTGGATGAAGTAGGACTCACCGTTTCTTTCCAGACACCTTTGAAAAGGCTGATTTTCTCAGTCGAAAAATGTTAGGTAATAAACAATTTTTGCAAATTATTTCTGAGTCTTCACATTGTCTTTTCCTTTCATCATATATATATTATGGAAGTGGGGGATTGTTAGTAGAGACCCTCCTCTTCACAATCTAATCTTATACTGCAGAGAAACAAGTTAACTGATCAAAAACCGCTATATAAAGAAAGGCTTGATAGGAAAATACACACATAAATAACACCAGTCAATCATTTTCAAAACCAATTTAATCCAATATAAGAACAGATAGTTGCTATTGCAGGTGAAGTTGTATTCAAAGTAGTAGTAGCACAAATACTGGGCTTTGGCTACTAGTCAAAGATGTTCAATGAATTAAGACAAGAGGTGGTGATAGCAGCAAGTTTTTTTTCTTTCAATTTAAAAAGAAAGATCTATTTAAATCCTTGTGGATTTTCTTTTTGTTTGGGTGTATAAGGCAAGAATCAATTAGCAAGGTGTCATGGTAGCAAAAGCGGATCTATTCAGACAAAAGTAGTCTTTACCAAGCAGTGTTTTCTGGGGGGGGATGATGAAGAATCAAAGAAAGAAAAGAGGATAGAAAATGAGAGGTGAGACAAAGGGTCTGTGTAAGAGAGAGAGAATGGGGGAAACGAAGGAAGAAAGAGAGGGGTGAAGGAAAACAGAGAGAGGGAAGAGTAAGAGAGAGGCTGAATATCACGATTAACTTGAAGTAAAAAAAAAAAGAAGTTAATACTTGAATACTACCACATTGCAGATACATCATTTTAAAACATTTTGACAGCATTATTAATCATTTGAACTGCATACGAAGCAAAACTTTTTTTTTTCAATTGACCCACTGTATTCAAAAGAGGCCTTCAAGCACAAATTAATATTCAAATGGTTCTTCAGACGATTGAACTCCTTGTTGTTTGTGTTGTTAACACATTTCAGCCAATCCATTCTTTGGCTTTCTTCAGGTGTAAAGTTCAAGTTTGATGGGTTAAACAAAAGTTATGTTTAAAGGGGGTAACCCATACAGCACAGGGCCCGGGTGTGTGTTTTTATCTCATTGGGTTTAGGTCTGGCTGAAGAATGGATCAGCCGAAAAGTCATGTTTACAACACAAACAACAAGAAGGAGTTCAATTGTCCGAAGAACCATTTGAATATTAATGACCCTTCTCAAAACTATAGAAAATACAAATTAAGCTGGATAATTAATTTTAAGGTAACGGAAAAGTACTGAAATATTAATTAACTCTAACTTGTATCTTTGAAATTTCTTGCAGATAGGATCCGATTGAGCCTGCTTCTTTTTGTTGTTATATATTCGGGTCTTGTTCAAAGGAGTGACATAACAATGTTAGGGTTCAGGATTTTACAAACTGATAGTCATCAATTATGGGCTACAGAATTTTGAAAATTAAATATTATCCCCAAGTGAAGAAGTTGGAGATCCCCCAACTGAAACATTTGAGAACATGGACACAACTGAAAGCCAACAGCTTATTTATGGTTTTGGATAGGCACTTAGTGCTTCAGAAGAACAATTTGATCATTGTTTCATTTTATTCTTTCAGAAGTATTTCTGAAGCAGTAAAATTGGTTCAGAAGCATTTTACATTGTCACAGCAATATTCATGTTACTGCTTTGAAATATATCAACGATTTCTCACTCTTTTGTTATGTCACTCCTTCGTCACTCCTTAATTCTGATACAATGGGTCCACATCTAAAATGGACTTCATGCATCTTTGAAGTGTCTTGTATTTTGAATTTCAGTAAGTGTAGCCAACAAGTTACAAGAGGTAGGTAGGGTTATGTGATCATGCTATTGTAAATCATACTGTAGAAAATGCTGGCCTTTTATAAACCTCCGGACATTCTTAAAAATCACATAGTATACTTCAGTCAACGAAGTTGAAAAGAGGTATATGTTTTTGGTCGCGTCTGTTGGTTCACATTTTTTCCCCTCCCCAAAGGTTTTAAATGAATTTCATTCAAATTTTCTGGAAGGGTAGACAATAGGCACAGGAAGAACTGATTAAATTTGGAAGCGGATCCATGCATAATTATCTCACCTATGTCATAGTTATGTCCAAAACACATAATATTGCCATATTCTTTTTCCTGTCCGCAAGATATCTCCAAAAGTTCTCAATGAATTTCATTCAGCTTTTCTAGCAGCATTGACAGAGGTATGCCCTCTCTGAGTGCTTTCTAGTTGTCTATGTGTTTGTTAAAAAGTTGTTTTCTTTTAATGAATATTAGTGCTGTTAAAAGTTTTTTAAATCTCATCTGAAAAATTCAAGTATTAACAACAAAAACTGTCTATGAATAACACTGAAAATACACAGCTTATCAACATATACAACTGTTACACATTGATTTATTCAGACTGTGGTTCTAATATTGGTTGTTTTTATATTCACAACGTTTTGAGTGCCTATTTTGTTCTTATTTTTGGCTGTCCACACTAGGGGATATCTTGTATTCGGGAGGGTACATGGCCAAAACCCTGTGAAAATAAAAACAACCAAAATGGTGGACAACAGTCCGAGTAAATCAATGTATAATGATAATTCCTCACTTCAAAAATTCAGACAGATAATATACAGGGTGGGTGAGAATTAATTCCCTATCAGAAATTATATGTGCTTTTGGAAATATTGCTCTATTTTCATGAAACAAATTTTATTTTTCAAATAATTCTTCAGACTCTTTGTTGTTAACAACGTTTCAGCCAATCCATTCCTCAGCTTTCCTTAGGTATAATATCCGAATGTGATGGGGTAAACATCTGAGGCCCGAGGAAGGCCAAAGAATGGATTGGCCAAAACATGTTAACAACAAGAAGGAGTTCAATTGCCCAAAGAACTATTTGAATGTTAATGCCCCTTCTCAAAACAATAGAAAATAAATTTTATTTTGTTCCTTAGAGTAGTAGAATTTGATTTATGATTTCAGGTATCAGGTATCAGTGAAATGGTCCAAGATCTTCTGTTTATATCTTCTCTCCTGTGTGTGTGTGTATATACACACACACACATACACAATCGACCAATAAATAATAAAGTTATCAATTTCTAATAGGGAGTTTCTTTTCACCCGACCCTATAGAATTGTATTGTAGTTTTCATTTTTAAAGGAAAGAAAAAGTTCTGATAAAGCACTCATAATTGTCTTCTTTTTAAAAAAAAAATGTTTAGTATGCCTATTGTATAAAATAAACAAAAATAGATGCTAATATTTTACTGGTGAAGATTCTGTTTCCGACTTCCACCAGTAACCAAAGTGCACTTTTCTTTACAAGTCTACATTGAATATATTTACAGCAAGTAAACAAGTTTCAAAATAATCGAAGAGTTAATTTATTCTAACTCTACACCAGAGGCATAGCAAGATGGGAGCCAGTTGCCCCCTGGGCACAGGTGTGAAAGGGCATAAAATTCCCTCTGGCCTATAATGCCTGTTAATTAAAAAAAAAAATGCCCGCCCCTATAATATAGCACAACTGCCCCTTGGTGCTGCGAACCCTTGCCAAGCCACTGCTCTACACTCATCGTTTTCAATGCATGAAATATTGGGTCAATCCTCAGTTCAGTTGAATAGTTGAAACATAAATATCTCACTTCAAACTGCCAGGTCTCTAGTTAAGAAAAAAAAAGCCATAAGCAAAAGAGAAAAAAAATAAATGCAGATACAATAAACCATAAAAAGAAAAAAAAATGTAGTTATTTGCTAAGCTTAACTTAGTCCTACACAGGGCCACAACAGCTAGTGATTGAAGAGCAATGGATGTATTAGCTGAGGATGTATTAGCTTAGGATATCTAAGATATAATAATTCATAATGAACAGTCTAATCATGTTGGCAAGTCAGATAAGCTGCCTTATCATTTCTAGCTTGATATAAGAATCAGAAACTTAAGTTTTCTTAAAATTTCAAATGTTTTGTTACACATAATATATATTAACCTTTTTATTTCCAAAATAGCTACACATCAAAAATACTAACTCTAGCATACATATATATCCAAGACAGTATGAGGTTTTCATCGTCTATATTATAATGCTCTGATTTTTGTATGTTTGTTTGGGGGGTTTCTTACCATAAACGGCACATCATAATGCAATTTTCATTAGCACAATATCAGTAAAACGCTCAAACTTGGAGAATAAAGCAATTTCCAGTCCACAGGCTTTTGAGTAATCAGTTTAAGTATAAATTGACCACAAAAAACAAAAAAAAAGAATTTCCAAGGGAGATAACTCCAAGTTGACTCCTAATTACAGTTCATTATAAAAAAATAAATAAGAGGAATAAGAAAATAATGATGCTTGGCACAATTTTCCTCTAGACTCAAGTCAAAATACTTGTACTGTTATTTTTTTTGTTTTACTTAATTCCTGCTCACGGTCACTTGATATGTATAGAGTTTTCTCAAAATTCTTGTGGGTCTGTAACACTCCAAACAAAAGAGGATGCTATGCCTTCCAGAAAATTTGGTGTTTGGACTTAAACACTGATTGCAGATGGTAACAGTTAAATATTGTCATTACATATATAAAATGTTATACTTTTCATACATCAACATGTATGTGGGTCATGTGGTGCCAAGCCTAATTTTCCAATTGACTAAATTTTGATTTCTTCACTTAACCTAAAAACAAAAGAAAATGTAGTTATTTTATTTTATTTATTTTAAAATTGCAGATTTCTTATTCCGACTGTTTTTACTAATGATTACGATGATCTGGAGGCAGAGGAGATAGTGTGAGGGCAAGCAAACAAGGAATATTCATGAATCAGATCTGTCTTTTTGTAGCCTCTAACAATGTTTTGCACAAGAAAAAACAATGAATTCTTATCTGCATTATGAACAATGTAAATGGCATAATAACATTTTGGCATTTTATGTTCCCTATGAAGTCACCTGACGCTGACTAGAGATTTAGCGAACTGACCGAAACACATGCAAACTTAACAGCATGAGATGAGTGTACAGCTTCAAGTAAATGAAATTCGTTTTTCTATGGTTTCCATTTGGATGATAGGAATTGAGGAGAAAGATAGACAATTCAAATCTTTGTTCAGACAATCGAATCTCTTCTTCCCATCCTTGATGTTATCAACACAAGGTTTTGGATGATCCAGTCTCCAGCCCTCATTGGGTGTACAATTCAAGAAAATAGGCAAACCTTTTTTCTGCTGTGGTCATTAATATACCAACTGGATTAATCCATTTCAGCAGTGCTATATACACAAACACAACCACAACCATAACGCCAACTGACCACTCAGGTGATTTCAATCTATACACAGGAAGTTCAACCACATGGTATTGAAATCTATAGTAGCCTTACTTATGCACTTGGATCAAAACTTTGACAACATCAAGGATGGGGAAAAGAGATTTAATTGTCCAAACAAAAGTTGGAATGTTAGAGACCAAGATAGACAATATTTATATACTTTTTTTTTTTTCCTCTTCCATCTTTGCTTTTATTAATTTAAAAAGATGGCAGATCAAAAGGAATTACTGCTTGGAAAACTGGTGACCAAGATGAAAATATCACAATTGAAAAATCTGGCAGAAGAATGGGAAGAAAAGCTCAAGGTTGATGCCAATAACTGTCCTCACTCCAAGGATGAAGTTACTAAATCTCACATGCTGGACTGGATTCAGGCCAACCACCTGGAGTTTCCTCCTGACTGCCTGACCTTCTCTTGCAACCCTTGTGGAAAGTCCTGTCTTTCCCACAGGCCTCACTGCACACCTGAGGGCCTGAAACAGATTTGTGAAACCCTCCTAAATCTTTGTTCGCGAAGCAAAGCTATGATCATGTATAGCAGCTCGAAATGTCCAGGGTAATGTGGGTGTGTCTGTGTGTGCATAGACCTTGGTAGAAAATGGAGGGGGGGGGGGCTTTAAAATCAAATTCTCAATTTACATCCCTTTTTGGTAGATATTTCATTAAACAGTTTTTAGGCTTACTTTGTGAATGTAGTTTATAAGTATGTTTTACTGTTTTCCACACAGCTATTTGGTCATTGGTTGTTGAGGGACAAATACTATTTTTCTTTTAAATTCAAATGTCTGAGTTGTAATTCAGTCGTGGTTTTTTATGCATACAGCCTCCTCAGCACATACACACGTGAAAAAAAAGAAAATGTGTATAGAAAATTGACCCCGATCTTAATAGGGAGGCCCACATTCAGTGAGCCAGACATTTCTTTTTTTAAAAAGTAATATTATCTCTGTCCCATAATAGTTACATTTAGTAGTAATTTTTATATGCAAATGTAACTATTATGGGACAGAGGTAGTAATAATAATCTTGCACCCACAGTTAAATTGACACCAAATACCATTTAATCATTGCATAGGGCACATTGGTGAATAGGGATATGAGGAGAGATCAGGAGACTAAGATTATCCAAGGAACAAAAGACAACCGTTGCTGTCCGAGGGCAAGGGGGTGGAATTGATATTAGGAGCAGACCATTTCTATTCTTCTGTAGCTGTCCAGGAATGTTTAGGTTGATTCATTTCGGGCAAATAGGTCTTGATTAAGACAATAAAGCAGTGGTGGCATTGCTGGAATATGTACTCCACTGACCTTTAGTTCAGGGATTGGGGGAAGTACACACATTTGTACAAGGTTTTACACTTCCTCCTCTTTACCATATAATAAAAAATAGATAAATATAATAATAAACAGAACCACCTCCTTTGGATTTTTAACATCTAAATGTTCTTGTATGAAACTAACATGGGGAATAACCACTGATCAAAGTTACCCCCCCCCCTTCAACTTTATCTAAAGTTTTTGATTTTTTACATAATAAGTGTAACAAATGTGGTTTCCACTACAGAAGAGCTCAGGAGCTGCTACAGTGGTTTATGACATTAAGAGTTAAAGCAGGCAACCCAATCAGCAATAACAATGAAACTACTTGTTCTCTTGAGGATATATAGTTCAAGTAAAATGACCACTATTTCCCTGCACATTTCTATCTCATTTGGTTTGGCTTATAAAAGGAATCTAGGATACATTTTAAATTCTGTTCAGAGTAAAATAGAAATAAAACCGAGAAAGAACCAGTAAACAAACTGGTCTTTAAATAAATTTTCTTTGATTTTATTAATAAGAAATTTTTTTTTTTAAATTAGGAAAAATATCAGGTTTTGGCTAACAGAAAAACATCCAAACTTATTCAGACATGACCTAAACAATACAGAGAATAGTGTATTGAAATAATAACAGACTGATACCACAGGGGTATTACAGAGTAAAGAGCACTTTTCCTTGATCTGTCAAGCACTAGAGATTCTAAATTCTACAATATTTACGGTGGCAAAGTCTCTATTTAGTGAAAGAATAAGCCTATCTTTACTCTTGATGTCCCTTCTGGTACATAGAATTAAAGGCTTGGGGATACTATGTTTTTGGTAAGCGAGATTAACTAGTAAAGGAATAGACTATAGACCACAAACAGTTGTGCTAAGTAGAGGAGGCTTGTTACCACGCATCTAGGAAGAAAATAACTATTTCCAGTCTTTGAAGACAACAAGAAGCTATCAATACGATATTGCCCAGAATCATTATGGTAACTTGCAATTTCATGAGGAAGCAAAAGATGTTGCAGAGTAACATTCCTTGAAAGAATTTGGTTGACATCTGGTGGGCTTGATTGATCTATCTATATAATGGACTATATGACCTTTTTCTGTTTGTTTCTTTGCCCGTAATCTGTAAATGTTATTCTGCTTGTTCCTACCTGCGTTTGAATGTTATGCTTTCAGTAATAACATAAAGGAAAAGTTAGGTAGTTAACTGAGTGGGGGGGGGGGATATTTTTTGCATATGAACCTAATCCATGTTGATATAACATTCAGATAAAAACATGGACAGGCAACAAATATTGGAAGCAATAAGGGAGAGAATGAGATGATACAGGCAAAGGGTGAGAGAAGAGCAGAAGCATGATAAAAATATCTCCACCCCATCACTTAAATGAGTTCAGTCACTTTTTAATAAAACCTGATGAAATTGATAAAATGCAAACAATTATTTACACTATTAACAGCTTTGAAGTAGTGCACTATTATGTCCTAAAGTAAGAAAAAGAATGTGAAGAAATCACTCGAACTCCACAGAAACACGGGTAGATATTTTTACCAAATGCATTACGGCCTTCAGTAATGCGACACTTGTGCATCAGTATCCTTGTAGACCTCAATACAAAACTAGAGCGAATATTGGTAGGAATCAATTTTAATGGTTCATTACAAGCGGTACAGCTGGTTTCACATAAACCACAAACATTCATTTGATGAACAAGCCAACCATTCACAGAACACAACTAGAATTAGATGTATAAAAATAATTAGAAATAACATTCAAATGTTCATTATGAATATCTTTATATGAAACCAGCTGTACCGCTTGTAATGAACCATTAAAATTGATTCCTACCGTTTCATGGGGTAATGACTAGTAAATAAAACATTAAAATATAAAGATGTAGATAGTCCAAAAAGATTCAGTGAATATTAACAACTTGTCACCAAGTCAATAACCATCAATTCAGGTTACAAAAACAGTGAGAGGAATTTTTATTTTTTAATTTTCTTAATAGCAGATTTAAAAAATCTAAAGAAAGCATACTGAAATTCTCCAGGTCTATTAATTACACTGCTGAATGCAATTAAAAAGATTGTCTATGGAGAGAACTAAACAATATTACAGATAATTGGAAGAGACTGCACACAAAAAGCCTGTAAAATTCTTTTATAGTTGATTTTCTATCAATTTTTTTACTAGTTTTTACCTTTATCTTAATTTTTAGTTGCTTTTTATCACAACTTTCTTAGACAGCAACTAAAAAGTAAGATGATGGTAAAATCTAGTTAAAATTAATAATAGTGTTATAATACTTCATCCAATAATTAGAATAAATTAAAATTAAAAATAAATTAAATGTTGATTTTCTTTATTAACTGTAATCTTGACCTATGGATTTGTATAACAATCTTTAAAAGTTTCATTGTTTTTTTTTGAATCAAGGCTTTGAAAGCAGCTGAGATTTAAAAATAAAAATGTACCTGCTTTTAACATTAGGTTTGAAAAAGTGTAGATCACAGAAATATTGGTTTTTCAGCTTTTTGTAAGCTTAATTTATACATTCAAACAAACAAAAATTTAAGCCTTCATTCTTTCTTTAGAAAATAACTTTTAAACACTTTGTATGAATTAAATTTACCTTGAACTTTAAGCATGTCTCCTCATGAATAGAAATATGCAAAGCTGTCACAGGTAAACTCAGACTGCTGAATGTGAATGAACAAATTCCATGCATGTGCATTCGGTCAGCTCATACCTTTCGGCCTTCCCGATAACATTTGGGCATCAAATCAAATGGATGTTTTATGATCCATTGAAATAGGGATTTCTTTTTTCATTTCATTGCAATTTGGTTTCATAAATTGTTTCAATAATTACCACTGTAATCGCAAGGGGAGGAATGGGACCTGGTACTGAGAACCACTGCTGTAAACTTAGCATTTGCTGGGGTGGGGGTTCTCATAACATACAAATAAGTTCATACAGATATCCCAATATAACAGTTCGTTATATAATGCCCCCCCCCC
>VCCN01005562.1:3450861-3479474 GCA_006491835.1 Architeuthis dux
AAAAGAAAAAGGGAGGGCAGAGATTCTTTCCTCTCTCACACTCTCTCGTGCACAAATCATGAAGCAAATGAAAGAATAATGTTTGGCACTAGGAAAACAAATTTGGTTTGATGTCACAAAATCAATTGGGATTTTTTATATGTTGCTTTTATCAAAGACATTCTTCTTAATATGCAGATTTTTCTTAACATATGCAGTTATATTATGATTAAATAAAAAGATATGTACATCGGACATTTCAGAGGTTTTGTTATAAGAAACTGTCCGTCTAAATAAGCATCACTGTGTACACAGTACACAATTCTCCACAGATAGTGATATTTTGGGCCTGTCTTCATTCAGCGTTTGCCTGCAAAACAATAAACTACACAAGCCCAATGCATGTGACAGGGGTTTTTTTTTTATGAACAAATAAGCACCATTCATAAAAAGTCATGTAGAAGTCGATAAAAGTAAAATAGGTATTTTTCTCCTTCATCCCAATTTACTTACTTCTTTCTTCAGACATTCTTGAAGTAGTCATAACATCGAACTAATCAAATTAAATCTGAATTTAAGACTTTTTTTTAAAAAAAAATCATCCCAAAATTATATTTTCCCTAAGTTGCAATTTTATTGGTATTTATGTTTTATTTAGGAGGTGCGAGTGGTGCATACAATGGAATTGGCGAGCAGAGTTCAAACTCTGACCAATGCTGTTTACATACACTCTGCATTAATGCCCTTGGGAAGGTCATGAATCCATCTATTCTTCCCCCCGGCTATGGGTAAAATAAGAGGGAAGACTGGTCAGAAGGCAACCAGTCTAGAAGGACAACTCTGAATTGAAAACTGGAGAAAATGGAAAAATCACTCCACTATCCCTCCCGAGAACAGTCATGGCAATGCACAGTTTACAGATCAGAAGTAAGGAAGCTGTGGAGGGCCATGATCACCAACGACCTGAAAGGACATGGAACATCGATATGTGCCATAGTTGAACATTCTCAAACAAATAGACAAAAGAAAAGAAAGTAAAATACCTAAATATTTTATCTTTATTTGGAAGTCTAAAACAAAAAAATAAATTATATCATTAAAATTTAAAGTATGTTCAACAATTTCTTTTTTCCTTCATTTTCAAAGGGAAAATATAAAACAATTAATTTTACTTGCTTCATCTACGTATATAATGACTGGGGATAAATCGAAATGTGATGAAACCAAACATTTCATTTATAAACACTAAACATTTTATTGCAGGAAGAAATATTTTGCTAGAAATGGTGTGGTGAAATGATAGCTAGTTAATAAATGTAGATCATGTCAGTAAAAAAAATATTTCCTCCTTCAATCCCTACTTTGAAATGTCTTTTCCAACAAGCATTTATTCTTTATTTTCTAGTTGCATCAAATTCAGTGCTAAGTTTGAAATACCCGAATAATGAATAGATATTGCAATAAATAGTACATGTTTATTGGAGCAAGATTTATTCTAAAAGCAACAGATAACTACTTTTATCTTCAATGGGCATTCAAAACGAGGGAAATTTTCTTTAAAAATTAGTATTTTGGTTCATAAAAACACTAGTGGGTGCTCACTTAATACAATAGGTTTTAGATTTGCAGTCACCAAAGATTTATCTTGAATTTTCTGCTTATAGCACCTGAAATTCTCTAATAGTTAGCCATTCAAGCAATGACTGGTTCAACTGCTCATGCTACAAAAGCTGAAAGCCAAGATGTTGGTAAAGAAGTTGAGAACCCTCAACACAACCACAGACTGAGAGGAACAATAATGTGCAGTCAATAGAAAAATATGTTAAGTTGTTAAAGCAACTAAACCTGTTAAGTTCAGAAATCAAGTTTAATGGTAACTTCTTAATGTCATTTCTTTCAAATCAACTTCATGAAATTTTTACTTATTAAAATTTATTTATTTTGGTAATTTTTCTTCTTTGGAATTTTTTTTTTCACAGCCCCCACCCACCAAAAATGCCTTCAGAAAAAACGAAACTTCTTATTTACAACAAATGAACCACACTAGTTATTAGTAATAGTTTGGTTACAAAAAATTTTATTTCACAAACCAGAAAAGAAAGTCTGTCAGCATTAGAAAGAGAGCAGGTAAAAATGAGAAGAGGAATAGAGGAAGAAGAAGAGGAAGAAAAAGAAAGAGAAAGAAAAATCCAAAAGATGATAGAGAAAGAGAGAGAAAGAACAGGTGAAAGAGAGGGAGAAAGAAAGAAAAGAGGTGAAAGAAAAGAGGTGAAATAGAGAGCTAGAGAGAGAGAGAGAGAGAGCTAGAGAGAAAGTGACAAAGCCAAAAGCGGGCCTAGCCACAACCTAAAATTCAGATCTAGATGTGGTTTGTTTCTTTTTAATACACATACCAGTGTATCAAACGAAAAACAGTTGGAATCACAACAACAGGTAAATTTACCCAATTTCATGTGTGTATATTTTTTTTAATCTCGTACCCAAAGAGCAATATTGAAAGGCTTCAAAAAGGAGGTGGTTGAATCCATAGCAACAGTAGAATAAAAGAGTGATTAGCAGTTGTAGGAAGAGGAGGAAGATGATACACTGAAAATTATATATAAATGGGCCAGTGCAGCACATTAGGTCAGCTGTGAAGCTGTTGGTCCTCTCACTTGTCACAGGCTCACAGAGCCAGCTGGCAAATATTGACTATGATAGCATAGCTTCTGTTAATTGTTATTATTTATAAATCAAATTCATTTTATTATTATTTTGTTGGAGCCCTCCAGTTTTTCATTGTCTTGCTTAGGTTCTCTTCTTCTTGCATCTCCACACGGAAATTGCTCAGCTTCTCTGCAAAATAAAGATTAGAATAAATAATTATTTCATCCAAATATAAAAATCAGTTTATTTTAAAATCCTAATAATCATATACACACACACACACACACACACACAATCATATATATGAAATATATCTGTAAGTGTACAAATATTATGACTACTAGCTGAATGACCATCCTACAGACGGGTTATTCTGCTAGCATATATAATGAACAGTGGTTTGTTTCTCTTACTGTAACAATGGACCTTTCCACTTAAAAGTAACAATTTTTGCTGAGGAAAATCTTACATTAGGATCATTATTAATATATAGAGAATTATGAATTATGACTTAAGCATAACTTTGACATTTTTAGGGTCCAGAAGTCTATAATTTTAAGCGAAATAAAAAAATTTATAAAATCTACAATATTGGTTTTACCTCAGTATTGCTACTATTATAACAAAGCAGTATTGCTAATAATTTTTAGGAAGTAAATCTAACAAGATAATTCATAAATTATATTTTTGAAACTAATTTTCAGGCATGCAGCACTTGTGTAATGCCATAACCAATGTTCATACAAGACTGGAGATAAAAATTACTATTTATTAATTAGAGCCAGAATTTTCTGAAGGAACTGCAAGTGCGATTGCGCCACAACAATAAAAAAATGTAAATGATATTAACTTACCATGAAAACATGTAAGATTGTTAATGTGCTTTGTAAGAAGGATATCCAGGGACTTTGTATATTCTATAAATAAAAGAAAGGTAAAAGATGTATTGAAGCATATACTGAAAAGAGGATAGTAATAACATTTTCAATCACAAGTCAACCATGAAGTTCTTTTGTAACAGTACTTGAAATATAGCCATGAAAAATTAGAAAATTTGCAAAGGATTGGTTGGTTTAAGTTTTTCATGAAATTAACCGTATAACATCAGGTTTCTTTGAGGAGAAAGGAAGTTAAGAAAATTGTTCATAATTAACTGCAGATGACTGAAATTTCAGTCAATGCAGTTCGATGACTCAACTGCGAATGACAAAAGTTTCCATTTCCACATGAGGTTACGGACAACTTTTTCTGCTTGCTTCTTTGTTCATAACTTTAAATGGAAGAGTCTATTGTTTTAAGTGAAAACAAACGGTTCAGCTTATTTTGTGCCAAAGTTACGGGCCACATTTAGAACACTGCAACCGAGCTGCTTCTGCTCCAGATAATTGTTTAGACAGTTTTGAAATCAATCACATTTGACTTTGCTTCAAAAGAATATACAGTGATATGGAATGGGTCTGTCAATGCCAAATCATTACTGGACATATTTTGTACGTTTTCCAAGATGGGCTGTTTTCCATTGGCAAGAAAACCACTGGAATACCATACTTTTTTGAAATAATAAATATTAATACAATATAGAACACATTTATGCAATTTTATATTTATAATTAGAATATACAGATAACAATGAAAAAATAGAGCTTAAAACAATGACATGACAAAATATTTAAATAGAAATTCTGTGAGGACACAAAACTAACATTTCACAAAGATTTATAATCTTACCTTCTACATCATAATCCACCTCTTCTGTCATCTTCATTAATTTTCTGTTATCTATCAAAAACTTCTGGGTATGCTGCAAATTATAGAAACAAAGATAAAATTGTTTTGCATCATCAAGCAGAACATCACACATAAAATAACTTGTTCCTTTAAAAAACACTTATGAAATTCAGTTTATAAAATGCTCAAACCTCTACCTTATTTAGTCTTGCCAAAAAAAGAATAAACACTAATATATTCCTGTATTGATTTTAAAACTTTCATGAAATTGAATAGACATAAAATATCTAAAATATTTCATTTGTGTATAAAACAATGAAGTGTTCAAAAAGAAGCATACAAGTATATCAGAGTAGGTTGTACTGACTATAAGTAAATCCAGAGGGCTAATGCATTCAACAAAATAGTACCATAAAATGCTTATTGTACACCAAGCATGTTACATGGTGAATATAGGCTGAATACAAGTAGCTAGTGATTGGAAGTAATCCTTTTATTTTTCATAAAAGTGATTATATACACATCTGAATTAAAATCCAATGGACACTATAAAGTGCATTACTTGATAAACTACATACATATCCACATATTTTATGCCCCAAAACATTTTATAATTTTCTTTATACCATAGTTATTATATTTCTAGAGCATATTTAAATAATTTCCCAATGTACATACATTTTTAAGTGAATCATACTTTAAGATATTTTTTTTTTTTTTAAATTGTTTAATACTTAAAAGGAACATTTATAATAAATACTAAAACTTTAAACTTTTTTTAAAACGTAAATATTAATGATTTCAGCCTGGAAAATAATTATTAATCACCTATGAACTTCAGTAAATAAGATCTGCTTGACAAGAGAGAAAGTTGAAATCTTTAAAACTTAATTGAATATCATTAAAGCAGAATATACCTACTAGATTGATTTTCGGTTGAAACTGGAGAGGAAAAAGATTTATCAATTTAATAATATTTTAAAAATTAGTAGAGGACTTACATCATAAATATTCTTCTGTTCATCTAGTAACTCTTCCTCCATATCTTGCATGTGATTGATCACTTCATGGAATGTCAGCATCTCATCAGTCACTTCATCCTGAAAATATAAAAATCAAATTATCTTAAATGTTAACGGAATAAATGTTAACGGAATAAATGTTAACGGAATAAATGTTAACAGAATAAATGAAAAAAAAGATAGTGATGTTCAAAATAATGACTGTCAGAAAATACAGATATATCTTAGAAAGTTATGATTGAAATGCATATTTTACAAGAAAATGAATATGCTGTAATCCAATTATTAATCATATTTTGTCAAGCAGAAACAATAAAATAAAAGTTAACTTTTATTAAACTTTCCAAACTATAAAAATATTTTCCAGCAAAAATAAATTTCACAAGTTGAAATCTTAAATTTGCAAAAGATGCTTGCAAATTGAAATGGTGAATCAAAATTAAAAATAAGAATTTATTCAACTGATATTTTGGGGGTTAAATAATTGAAAATCTGCAAGAGTGTTTTTTTTTAATGGCATGTCAACCCATTTGGGTTATTTTATGCCAAGATTGTTTAGAGGTAAAATGTTTTTGGGTACGTTTCTAGAGTGGTGATAGGGTTAGATTGTTTTGTGTTGTTTCTGAAAGTAATGATTTATATTTTTTGGTATAGATTTATTTCTTTTAGAAAAGATATGCAAGAGTGTCAAAGTATTAAGAGAAGATGAATTTAGACATACATTGGAGGTTTTTAGGAGAGCTAAGTCACTGTTTTGTGGTGACATGGTTCCAATGTGTGATGGAGGCTGAACTGCTTCCAGCATCTTGCTACCATCAGATGGACCCCCAGGACCGAGCTCTTTCACTCTGAAAAATAAAAAGATAAAATATTTTTTAAATCTTAGGAAGCCGAGAGAAATGCAAAATTTTAAAATTCTCCTTTGTCTAATATCTAAGAGCCCAAGCTGCTTACTGGAAACCCGTGTGGCTCACAATATCAACCTACTAGTAATAAGAATCAGATTACAATTGCAACATTACTTGCTACCAAAAAACAAATATTACAAACATCATAGAAATAACAAACTTTGTTTTTAAAGAAATAGCATAGGCATACCTGTCAAGTCTCAAGCATTTTGCAGGAGACTCACGCATTTTGATATGTTCTCACGGTCTCACGCATTAGTGGAAAATTCTCACACATTTTATAAAAAAGGTGTAAAATTCTCAAGCATTTTATGAAAGGTGAAAATTTTTTATAAAAAGTGAATTTTTATAAAAGTGTGAACCTTTTGGTTAGTGATTAAAAATTGTTGGTTGTTTACTTGTATGTATTCAGTATATTTTTACAGAACTTAGGAACTCACATTATTTTGACAGATCACATACAGAACTTTTGAAACAAGTTTTAAGTTGGGCGCCCCCCTCTTTTCCAGACGGGTACAATTCTCACTCATTTTCAACATTGAAACTTGACAGGTATGCATAGGATTCAATAAAAAATGTTTTTTTCCAAAAGACTCACCTGTCAGCATAGCGCAAAGTATTTAGAGTGTGTTCACAGCAACCCATGCCAGGAGATATCATCGCAATCTGAAAAATTCATTTCAAACATTAAAATTTTATATGGACCAGTCCAAAAGTTATTGAAAGAAGAAATTTACTTCAATATTAAATGCTTTCAAATTCTAATTGATATCTCAAAATATCAATGTATTTTTTCTGTAAAAGACTCAAATTTCTTTCTCCCATACCATATTTTCCTATATATTATTAAACAGTTTGTATAGCTATAAACCTGCTCAAACTTGTATAAGGTTCTATATATATTTTTTTCCACAAGATTACTTTGCATCATAACTAAGTAAATATTTGCATTATTAAACAATGGGGATTTGCAAATAGTCAAAAGGCTGACCACAAAGGAATAGGTTGAGAAAAGATGAGTCATAGCAAATTGAAGACATCTTCACTAGTGTCCTCTTCCCAATCAATTTATAGATTTTTGATAACAAGTTAGAACACTGTTGATTATGTGTTTTATACTGACCATGCATGTTTTGGATTTGTCCCCAGTGAAAGAATCTCTTAAAACTTGTGTTAACTTGCTGGCTCTGAACGGAAGATGTGCACCCTTACGACCAAGAGCACGGATACATTCCTAGAAATAAAGAAAATGTGTTATAATATAATGAAAGAGCCACCAAAGGAGGAGAGAAAAAATAAAATTATCTGAATTCATTGTAATTTTTTACTAATAGATTATTTTAAAAGAAAATTTACATTTAATGAGAATTCTTGAACAAATAAATATAAATGAATTAGTTTGACATGCCAAACATCACCTATTTGTATCATAAAGTCCTTCAAAATGTCTATAGAATATATCAAATATAAATTAACAAATTTACAAAGATTTTAAATTGAAAGCAAATTTTCCATCTTGAATTCCTTCAAGGTTTAATTAAACAATCAATATAATATTCAAGTATAATAATGTCAGTGAAAGAGTTTTAAACAAAATATGTCTCATCTCACTTTTAGGGCTAATAAACTTTTGTTGATCTCAGCACCTTCCATTCTAGTCTGCCTATCAGAACTTGATGTGTCAGCTCCTCTTTCATTTCCTGTAGACAAATTTAAAATGTGAGGTCAACAGTTCCAACTTCAATTAAATACACTTAACAAGATATTTTAATAAACAACCAAAAAACCAAAACAATTTTATAATAAAAAAAATATTGGCAAACACACTTTTATACAACTTCTATAACATGTGATTTAAAATGCATATAATACTAAAACTGATTGTTTATGTGTTTGTGCTCTCTAAGCAGCCAAAACGGTGCATCGTATTCAGTGGGTCTGAATCAAGGTACCCCATAACATGCTAACATACAGAATGCAAGAACAGTCCAGGTGATTTGCAACATTTTAAGGGTTTTAGGTGGGGGTGGGGTCTACTTACTGTAATAACTGTCAGTTTGTGTCCAGTGAGTAGGATTACTGTGATGTTATAATAGAACTTTTATTCTGACCCACTTTCTGTCCAACGAAGGAAAAAACGGCTTTAAATTATTTTGGTCACTTGCCTTTGCTTCATTGAAGAAACTATTTTTCCAAAACAATTTAAATGATGCAACTTTAATGCTGAACTGGAACCTCATCTTCTGTCCTTTTACAAAACTATGGCTTTGAAGTATTTTGGTTACTCCCTTTAGAAATAATTTTTCCAAAACATGAAATTTAGGTTTTGTATTAAGATATGCCTAAAATGTGCTAAATTGAAGAATGCAAAAAAGTCTGTAATTTGCAACTGAAAAATAAGACTGCGTTCACACTCACACCAATTAGTGACCCAATGGGTCACTGGATTGTCTAGTCTACACTAAAATTACTTTCTAAAAAAATCTTTTAGGCTATCTCCATTACTTTCAATTCAATTAATTTTTTCTCGTTTACCATTTTTAGGTATAGTCTTATTGAGTACTGATATTGAACAAAGGCTTACATTTTTGTTGAAGTTTAGGTTTAGACTATGAATGAACGCTGGTCTAATGCCTGTTGGTGATATGGCAAGTATACATGACTCATTGAATAAATTGAGTAATTTAAAATAGAAATATACTTACCAGCTAAATCTATCAAGGAAAATTTACCAAACAGCTCTCTGGATCTGTAAGTAGATATCAGAAGAAAGTTTGACACTGGCGATAGTTTTCAAATTTGAGGCATTTACAGTACATGAGAGTAATAACTGAACAGCTGAAACTGAATTATATTTGATGACAGTTTAAAAAAAAAAATGTTTCCATTGCATGTGCATCGATTTGATATTAAAGCTGTCAAGTAAATGTTGTTTCTCAACCATAATTACTGGTTCATAATAACTATAACATCCAGCAAGCTTAAAATGCATTGATCAGCAAGATCAGTATTATTTACATGTCTTATGGCAAGTTTTTATATGCGCGTATAAACAGAACAGACATAATTCTATGAAAATCTTTCAGAAGCATTTATAGTTTATGTAACAGATTACAAATTAATTTGAAATTATTAAAGATTTTGCATTTTCCGAAAACTTGGCTCCATATGCTCTAATTTAACATTTTTCTAACAGTAAATGATGCGTGGACAGTATATTATTTTTTTTAAAAATCAATACAATGTTTAAATAAGAATTATGATATAAATTAAGAAAATTATCAGAAACGTGTAAAATTGAGATGCTTAATTATAAACTTAATAAAGAATCTTCAATATAACAAATGAATGAGAAAAGAGTAGTACTTATTTTTTTTAACAAAAAGGTGATAAAAGATAAAAGAAAACTTTGTTATATCAAACCATTATAAACAAAGGAATGCTATAAAACAAATCTCACCTTCGACGGAGTATGATCTGGAACACAGCATGGGATCTGGACGAATGCTGATTTGCTGCAGTTTGACCGGAAGTTCTGATGATGAAGATTAGAATATTTATTCAGAAATGAACAATGATTTCTTCACTAATAATTAGCAAGCAAAGATGACAGATTTTGAAAGGTACTAAAATAACCAACATGTTCTGTTAAGTAACATTTGTAGCATTATATATATAGTGACTGATTAAACTAAGAGGAGAGGTTAAATATACCCTATTTCTTTGTGTATAACAACAAATTTTGTACCCAAATCTGAGCAAAAATATATGCAGAAATTTTTTTATACATAGCTAAAATTAAGCCCATTTGATGACAAAAGGTGACAACTATAGAGAAATATATTTGACTTGGCAAATCAACTGTAAAAATTAAATTAATTAAAAAAAAACATAACATTTCAGTAGTCAGTGAACAAAACTTTAAAAAAAAAATTAATTTGAGCTTTTCCCAACTGATGGGGTGGGGGCTAAGGGTTGAAAGGATTAATTTTTGAGTACCACAATATTTATTTCCTTCCTTTGAAACACGTGCAACACAAATACTGTAGAAATAACTAAAATAAATTAAATTAAAAAGTTACTAAATTTAAAAACAATGGCTTCAAATTGAGTGCACAAAGGTAGATACCTTTGTTTTTTTTTCTTATGTTATTTGATGAAATTAAAATAATTACCAGTGTAACAGTACACATGAAAATAGTGGATATTTATTGTATAACTGCAGTACACAAATTTGTAACATCGAAGCAGAAAAAATTGAGACTGCCAAACTCTAGTGCCAAATAGAGTACCCATGTGATACAAGAGGCTACAATTTTATACCTATTTTTCATCTCAAAATCTAGTACTCGTATTGTACAACAATCATGTTATACACAAAGAAATACAGTAAATATTAAAGTATTGACAGAGGGTACAATAGGCTTTACATGAAAGTGAAAAATTATAAACAAAATGGTTATCATTAAAATTACTTGCTTTACATTTCTTCAAAATTATTATCAGGAGAGAGCTATGTTGGAACAGATTACTGAATGTAATTGGTCAAGGGTTAGCAAGTCAAATTCAGAATTTGAAGTGTCATAGCTTTTGATTAAAATAACTAATTTTTTAATAAAACTTTGAATTAACCTACTTTTCAACAATTACTTTCTATATTTATTTTTAGAGAAATTTATTATTTTTGTTTAATAAAGTGTTTGTTGTAAACTTTACATGGCTAAATTTCAATTTGTCTATGGAATATAAACATTTTTGACAGGCTTACCTAACAGCGTTACCATGCTGTATAAGCTTCAGGACATCTTCTACGGTGTCAACTTGATTTTCTTGCAATTTTACTATATTCACCTGACCTTTTTGGTCCTCCAATACCCGTAGTTTAACTTTTTTATTCAATAAGTCAAATACCTACAAAATAATAATTATAATAATAATTAATGCCAACTTTATAAGACAATCAAATAAAAGCTTTAAAAGATATAAAAGTAAAATATGTAGTGTATGTGCACATTAAAAAAAAGCTTCATTGGTTATCTAAATCAGCCCTTCCCAAAGTGAGGGTCGCAAGTGCAATTGAGAAATTGTTTATTTTATATTCTAGCTTTAGCGATTGAAACCCTTTTACCATTTGTCACAGCGTATTTGTGCGAATCAGAATTTTCGGTGTTGTTTGGAATTTAAAAAAAAAAAAAAAAAAATCACTCTAGTATTAAGAAATTGAAATTGCCTTGAGACCAGCATTAACAAATATTAAACCAAGATTTGATTTGTTGTGCAAAAATAAACAAGCACCTCCTTCTCACTAAAGGTATTTTTTCTGTTTGTAATAAATTTATATTTAAAAATTGTTAGATTTTTATTGATTTTGTTAAAAATAAAAATGAGGGCTGCAATGAATTGGCACTTTTTTGCCTGAGGAAGGAAAGATCTTTTTGAAAAAAGGGGCTGCAATTCAAAAGGTTTGGGAAGGCCTGATCTAAATAACCATTAATCTAAGTATGCTTGATTAATAGAAAAATTAACATAACCAACTTCTGCTCCTTGCATGATAAACCAGATACAAATAAGTATTTTTTCAAATTTGTTTGTATGGCAATAATTCATAATATAATTAAAATTAGGCAATATTAAAATCTTTTACAAAAAAAACAAAGCTCTGATTTTATGTTAGACACAATATGAAAAGAAATGATTATGTACTGATATTATAGTTAAAATTTGACTAAAAACAAAGGGAAACATTGAAAGAAATTTAATTATATTCCTAATCTAAAAAAGTTTTAAATGTTGAATAAATCAAAACAGTAACAAAAAATTACATAAAAAAAGTTATCAGTCATGATACCTCCAATGTAGAACGCTGGAACAAGTGCCTAAAGTTGGCACAATTTCCTTAGGAAACCGTTTTAATTTTTATAGTTAACTACAATTCTGGTTAATAAGATTATTTAATATTTGTGTCCTCCAAAGAATGTTATCTAAAACTATTTTTGCAAAATAGTAAGTATGAAAATGATCTTTTTTTAAATTTTAGTATTTGAAATACAAGATGATCCTTAGTATTTATTTTGATCAAGCAAAAAATATGGATACAAATATTTTGCAACAATTTCTTCATTCATAATCAACTTGTTACAAACAAAATTCAATGTTTCATAGACCACTACAAGGATTAAAATGTTGCTATGGGGAAAGAGAGGAGTTGAAGCACTTACCTTGCCACTATAAATTTCAAAGTAACTTGCACTTACAGTGAGGTCAAGTTTTTTGTAACGAGAATGGAGTAATTTAAAAACATCTTTAGCTGCAACAAAATAAATAAAAGATATCTCTTATCAGGACGACAATGAAGAAAACATTAATAAAAAGTTTTTAATGGAAAATATAGCATAATTATGCAGAAATATCATTTGATATTGATAAAACTAAAAAAAATATTAGACTATTGTTTACTCTGAAATAATTATCAATTGACTCTTGAGTATTAGTGCTCACACAATATTGAATTTCATTTAATAAACCAAATGGCAAATGCTTTGTTACAAACCAGCTAATAATAAAAGTGTTTTCATGGCAAACATGTACCAGACTTTATTTTGAGAGCACCCATTTGCTCTCCAGTTTTAGTTTTGTAACCCAATAATGGTGAGTGGGTTCTTTACCAAATGCTTTATAAATGTGACCTTGTGCCAAACTAGGTACAGTTTGAGTGAATTAAAAACAAGCCACCTAGTAATTGTTAACTGATATCATTATTCAACTAGTACTTTTTTAAAAATCAAGTGTATTAGTGTTTGATAACAGAGAGATATATATGTGACAGAAATAGCTTGTTTTTCACATGGAACCTTAAGGTGCAAAGTCAATGACTAATTCATGTCTATCCAGGTGCACGTCATGGTTTCCATTTGTGGCTATTGCTAGTCTTAAATGGCATGAATGTCAAACTGAACAACTCCCTTCAGGCCAAGTTCATATGCTTTATCAATTGACCAGAAAATATTGAGACCTATTCCTATGTCTTTGGCAAGTAACAAAAAGCACAATATTGAACAATTTACTCAGGTACCAAGTTCAACTCAAAGTATCTCAACAAATGAATACAATTACAGATATTTTTCCATTATTATAAAATGAAATAAATTATTAGTTATATTATTAGCTATAAGGCCTTTCAGGCAAAACCATTACAAGGTACTACAGTTTTCTAGGTTCCCAAATAAAGCTGAGCATTTATATTGTCGTAATCGCAATATAATTCAACTTAAAGTGTTATATGATAAATCACAATAGAAGAGTTCCACAGAAAGGTTTTTTAAAGTGAAAGAATTTAGAAGTTTTGCACAAATTTTCCTTCAAAATAAGGGGGTGGGGGTGATTTTCTGCCATTTCTTTTTTAAACCACAGAAATAAAAACAAAAACAACCTACCCGCTAATGCATAAATTCCTTTACTACAATCTTGACTTTTCCCTGAAAAGTCTCCTCCCATCGTCTGTAAAAAATAAAATATTAAAATGAAAAGAAAAAAGAAAAAAGAAAAGATTTGAGTATTAAAGCAGCACATTAATATCAAACAAATTATAATAAAAATAAACTCATTAAAGATAAAAAATCTTTGTAAAATAAATGAATTGTCTCTAGCAAGGTAAAAGTTTCATTTTTATTCAATGGATTGGTTTCTTCAGGCATTTTATACTGATAAAGCTATGATAGCTTTGTGTTATACATACAAACTATTGAAATTACTAAAGTGCAATTATTATCATTAGTATAACTACTCCTTTATGTACTACTAGCTATAGTTAATTTCTGATCTATAACAGTTTAGCTTTAAGCAGAATCTTCCTTTGTATTCTAAAAGATGTTGCAAATAAAAATGTCTTTTCACAGTTTTATACAAAAATAATATTCTTGCTCATAATTTCATATATGCAGATTTAGAGGCCACCACATTTAATAGTGAATTCCTTAAGTTACTAATTAGACACTTTAAACTAAAGTAAAAAAAAAAAAAGCAGTCCCTCAGCGATCCAGCCAACTATTTAAGTCTGGTACAAGTAATACGAGCGCTGAGTAAGTAACTGTTATAAAATAAATGGAAACTGTAGTGACACTGATCTTTCATTAGCTTTGTAACTCAACATTATTTTGCATTAACCTGTTGTAGTAATTGGGCCATACGGTTGGCTAACTTTTGAGCGGGAGACAATAAAGTGGAGGACATTTGAAGGATCTATATTATACCTTCTGTCTTTTCAATCACACAATGATGTCAAAAATAATTTTTTAAATGTCAAAAATAAAAATTAAAAATGTCAAATAATTTTTTTAAAATGTCAAAAATAATTTTAAAAATGTCAAAAATGACAAAAACAAAAAAAAAAAATGTCAAAAATAGTGTTTTATTTAGATATACATTATGTATAAATTTATTTACTTTTAATATTTGTATGAATTAAAGGACTCTTTCACTGAAATATTTTTGGTTGGCTTTTCAATATTATCATTGTGTGATTGAAAACACCAATGAGAGAAGGTATAATATAGATCCATCAAATGTCCTCCACTCAATTGTACCCATGCTTAATAGTTTCCCCATAAGGCCATACAATGAAAGAATAATTTAATGTTGAATGCAGTCAGAGGTACTATAAAAATGCTTGACAATGTTTTTTTAACCACTAATCTGCACGTATCTGTAAAGCACAACTGTATCATGTTTGCATATATTATTCATAAGTGAAAAATAATCGCTTTATCACGTCATTTAATGAAAAATTGTTTATTATTTTTAATTTTTTGGCATAAAAGAGAATTTGAAAATTTCCACAAACAATGAAACCACATTAAAAAAATTATGTATTTATAGAAAAGAATACATTTTTTTCTGGGATGATCATGAAAGTTATTTAAAATGATCTTTGTATATTATGGAGCTATAAATCCATGTTAGTAGGTAAATTAAAAGCTGAACAAAATGAGAAAGCATTAAAAAGAAATGTACATACATGTGTTTTACCACTTCCAGTTTGCCCATAAGCAAAACAAGTAGCCATTCCACCTTCAAATATACAATCTACTAACGGCCTTGCAGCATACCTAAAAACACCAAAATGAATACATTTATTTGATATTTGAAAAATCCTGGGCAATAGTTGTATTCAAAAGTTTATTTCAATAACTATTTTCATTTTAATTTTGTAAAATGATGGCGGTAAAGGTAAGGATCAATTCTGATCTATCGATTGATTAATACAATGTACAAATAATGAAAGTTTAATATGCAATATTTTTTTTTATTCAGCTTCATGGGCATTTAGGGATTCTTTCAATTAGGTTCATTTTTCTCTTGATCATATCTTAATCAGCATGTAGACTAATCATCTGCATGTAAATATGATACGAGTGAGTAATCCAGTTTTCATGTCAGTAATAGTTGGGAAAGTGTTACAAAAATTCAGTTGTTGTAGGGTAGGAAGTACCGATCTTTGATATTGTATAGAATGATACTAACATTTATTCTGAAAATTTTGGTTAAACGCTAAATGTTATATCATAACAATAATTCTTATTGGATTTTTTTTAGCTTTTCAACATTCAAAGAAGGAAACATTATATAATCACATCATCAAAAAACACTAAGAGTAAAGTTTAAAGTTTAAAACTTTACAGGCAATATGTGATTACAGAAACAAATAGTACTTTATGTTCAAGCTCACTTTAAGTTTAATCATGTGATATTTATTACTGAGGAATTTAAGAGTTATCAAAATATTAAAATTAAACCTTATTTTATAATGGAGAAATGAATAATGATCTAAAAAGTAAAACAATTCAACAAAATTAGGTCAAACTTAGTTCAAACTTAGTTCAAACTTAGTTCAAACTTAGTTCAAACTTAGTTCAAACTTAGTTCAAACTTAGTTCAAACTTAGTTCAAACTTAGTTCAAACTTAGTTCAAACTTAGTTCAAAATTATTTAACCCCCCCCCCAAAAAAAAACGTCAAGAATAACTATTGATCACCATTTACTAGTGAGAAGTTTGAATTATTCTGAAGACAAGTTTTACATAAAATTTGATAATTGATTCTTTAAGAAGCAAAAAAAAACTATGTAAATATTCTCTAGTAAGTAACAAATTTTGCTTCTTGTTATAGAATAAGGAAAATAGATACAGGTATACCTTGATTAGTGCAGTTAATTTGTTCCAAAATTTTCGATACTGTTCAAGATCTTATAATTTAATGTTTCTTTTTTTCAGCTTACACTTAGTTACATTAATTTGTACAGCAATACTGGCGCTAATCAAAAACGCACTATTCAAGGTATTCCTGTATATAATTTAAGGAAAATACTTACCGATAAACCATTTCATTATTAGCATTTTCATCTAAAGCGTAATCATACCGGAAATTTTGATTTTCTACATATTTTGTTAAGTCTACTTTGACTTTAGGTTCATGCACTATAACATGATCCTTATTAGGGATGGTTATCACATCAGCTTCACGTCGAGACAACTCTGCAAATAATTAAAAAGTCTGCATGAATAGCTGCAGGAATCAAATACAAACAAGGAGTCAAAGTTTAATTCTAGTCTTATTAGATCCCCAAATGTATAAGTTAAATTTGCTAACATGTAAATCATCAGTCTCCATGTTCACAGGCATAAGATAGAAAATATTGGTTTGTAGATGATTACTGAACTAAAACAATAGTTTTCGGCTAATTATTTAAGGAAAACAACAGGAACAGCAAAGGGACAAACTCTTCAGATAAACAGAATTTCTTTTTAATTCACATATCTTTATTAGAAAATTGAACAGAGAGTCCTGTGATCATCTATGTGATGTGCAACAATGAAACAGAGTTAAATTGATCAACACTAATGATACAAACCTTTTTTATTCAGTGGCCTTTTTCGGACACAAACACAGATCTGGTGATCTTCTATTGCGTCTGATCCCGTGAGAGGACGGTATTCCAAACTGGTTCGGAATTCTCTGCAAAGAAAAAATAAGTTTTAAAACTATTCAAAATCACCAGATCATGTCTGAAATTACATTGTGTATAATAAACATAGTTAATGTTTCTGTATTAACTGGATGAATCTGTATATATAAGTGAGGTGTCACAGTCTGTCACACTATAAAAATCACCTAAATATGGGCACTGCCCAACCAAATACTCAATGGACCTAGGGGAAAAGTAAAAAGTTTTAAGAAAAATATTTTTGAAAGGATTTTTTTTCTTTCTTTCTATTCACAATGTAGCTATAATGCTAAACTGGACCCATACTTTCCTTTCAATATACATATCTTCTAATTTTATATGTTTATATATAATTCTTTAAGGGGTCAAAAGTGAAGGGGACCCCCCACCCTTTTAGGAGTCTGAAAACTAGCCCCCCCCCCCTAAAACTTTTTTTTAACTCCTACTTCAGCCAGTTATTTCATATTTATTTAGCTTTACATCAGATGAAAATATCAACACAATAAAACCAGTTGACCAAGATGATTAAATATGACAAATATTCAATTAATATCAAATTCTTAACATACCATACACATGTGTAAGTTTTCATGGACTCAAAATTAGGAATCACACGAATAAATATTTTGATCTGTTAGTACCACAACTGTGCTTCTAGGTGAAACTGTATATTTTCACATTCATAATATTACTTTGCTGAGTGTGTGCTATCCAATGTTAAAGAAAGCCATCTAACCAAATTTAAAAATCAGATCTATGCCTAGTGTTGTTTTGATTGATTGATTGTTTTGTTTAACGGCACATCGACCCTTGGTGGGTCATTTAGTGGCGACCTAGTGTTGTTAATGAATGCAACCTTCTAAGTGGAAAAAGACCTATTACCTGATCATAGACAGAAACTCCCAGTTTGGGTCAGTTGTGTCAAACTCTGTATCGTGTAATTCTCGGACAGCTTGTTGGGCAGCTCTCCTCTCTTCACGCCTCTGCTTTATCCTCTCCACTTCCTTTACGCAATTGGATTTCCGCCGTCCTGCAGCAAAATAATGATTTTTAAAAAATATTGTCTGCACCAAATAAAGATAATGTGGCTTTCATCTTCAACTTTTATTTCAAGGAAGAGTGATAGATAGGAAACAAAAATAAAAGTGTGAATTAAACTGGAGGTTCAGTGCACAAAAACTCATTGCATTTAATTTTCATGTCTTTCTCCAGGGAAAAAATGTTATGTCACTCTAAAACAATCATTTTATGCAATCCAAGTTTCAACATAAGATTATTTGCCTTGGCTCTTGCCCAAATGAATATACAAAAATTAACAGACATTTGATGGAACATACTTTTTATTTTAAAATACTTTGCCAAAACTCATTGAGAAAGTGGCTTCTGCTAGTAGAAAAGATTCACGAACCATCTAACTTTGGAAATACTGTGCTTTCTATATAATAAATTATTATTTAAATATCTATTAGATTTTAAGTAAACCATGAATCTATTCTTATAAAAAACAAGGAATTGGCACTAGAATATTTTTGTAGGTTATTTACTTTGAAAAATGTGGAGTAAAATATTCCAATTTAACATCCTTTAAAAAAAAAAAATAAAATAAATAAATAATTTGCCAAATCAGATAATTTACTTTGTTTAATTTTTCAAAATAACCATGAGAGAGAATCTGGATTTATAAGTTCTAAGGTACATTTTTCATTTTATTTAGACTTAGAAACTTATCACTCATAACAGGGTCTGCATTACTGCATATTTTTATCCATTAGGTGCAGTATTGAAAACATATCGATCAATCTAGCTATATAAAACATGAGTTAAACACAAGTGCTTATTATCAGGTCATCTCATAAGTAACATTCAAAATCTGATAACAATGATTGATATTTTTACTATTTTAAAATGCCTAAATGATAACAGTACATTCTAGTACGTGTTTGTACAATTTTAAACAAATTATGTCGTCACATTACAATTCAAGTAACTTAGTTACTAACTTGACCCTCCCAAAGATGGACATGCCTAGGGAGCACATATGACATGTAACACTATGAGTTTAGAAAGGCCAACAATGCTGCAGAAGTGGCCCAAAATATTCATAGATTCTTTAAACGAAAGAAATTGCAGAAGATGGTTTTAAAGGTTTAGAAAAGGTGATTCAGCCTACGAGATGCACCATGAACTGGTCATCCTGTTGAGTTTAATGATGACCACCTTTTGTCTAAACTAAATAGGAATAATGCTATTACAGTTGAAAAATTAGCTCTAAAACTGAATTCAATCTATTTAACAGTCTGGAAAGGTGCCTAAACTTGGAAAACGGGTTCCCCATGATTTGATGCCAACCATAAAGCAAGAGTGGACATCTGCACTTCTCTGTACTCTCGTGAATGCACTTCACCATTTTTGGACAGATTAGTGACTGGTGATGAAAAAAATAGACATTTTACAATATAACATGCAAACATGCAAACAATGGCTTGGTAGCGGCAAAAAGGTTAAAACATAACTCAAAAATGGACCACTATCCAAGGAAAGTTTTGGTAAGTGTTTGGTGGGATTGCGTTGGTGTGGTCCACTTTGTGTTACCAGTTCATGTTACGATTAAAACAGACATCTATTGTCAGCAGTTAGAGCATTTAAATGGTGCTTTGAAGGAAAAGAGATCCAGTTTGATCAATCGCAAAGGGGTAGTGTTCCATTATGATAATGCACGGCCCCATATAGCAAAGATAACATCTGAAGAGACTGAAGACCTCGGCTGGGACAAAATTCAACACTCCTTATCCTCCAGATCTTGCTCCATCTGATTACCACCTATTCAGACTTACGATTCACAAAAGTTAGGAGGTTATTGATAATGATGGAACCAATGTTAATGAATAAATTCTAATCAAACCATTAACTGCAAATGACTGAAATTTCAGTAAATAGTAACAACTATTACTCTTTGCCATCTGCCACAGTTAATAGGTTAAACATGAATGTTCATATTTTTTTTCTGAACCTAAATTCGGACATTACTTATGGGATGACCTGATGTAAAGAAATATGCTTCACAAGTTACTCCACAAATATACACATTAAAAAAATTTTTTTTTTTTTAAAGTATTGATTCTAAATATGAATAACAAAAGAAGAGCACACAAAGTGAAGCTAATGAATTGCAATCATTGCTCAAAAAAGTAAAAAGAAATTTAAAAAATAAAAAAAATCATTTTATTCAATTTGATTTTAAACTTAAAGCAATTTAAAAAGAAAGATTTTGCAAATACATAAAAAAAAGCAAAAACAATTTCAATGTTACCTTGATTTCCCAATTTCGTCTTGTCATCAGTCCCATTGTTGACCGACGACTGTCCGTTCTGGGATATCACTGACGCGCGGGGAGCGGCATAACTGGGACGGGAACGACTTAAGGAACCTGTAGTATAATTAAAAAGATCTTTTAAAAAAGAGAGTAAAAAAGTTAACAGGGGCTTAATATTAAACAACTTCCCAAAACTATAGTCAACTATCAACTAATGATAATGTTCCTGTTTTCACTGTGTTTTAACCGATAACTAAACTAGTTCCATATTCAAAATGCACATGAACCCATGTAATATGCTGGTTTATTACCACACCCTAGCCCTCAAAATTAGTCTGTATTTTTGTTAATCATCATTGCCTTCTAACAGTAGTATTTTAACATCAAGAGAAATTCTTTAACTAACCATTTCTTTCAAATGTTAAAAACCAAGCAAAGCGATTTTAGTCAATTTTAACTGTTGAAATGTTTTATACAAGCTAAAATAATATATCTCTTTGTCACTGGCAACCATATGTAGTTTCTTAAATCATGTAAAAATTCATATTTTAACAGATTAATAGAATGAAGAATATAAACATTAGTCAATCATTATTAGTTTTTTTACTAGTATTTTCTTTTTATCCCAACTCTCAGACTGTGATGATAAAAGCAACTGAAATTAATATGCAAGAAACCTAATAATGATTGACAATACTTCATCTACAAAATTAAAAAAAGTAACCAACATTAATGTTTGAATTTCTTAGATGAAGCATTGTAAATTATTAATTTTTGATTAGTATTTCTTTTATAGTATTTCTGTTGCTTTTTATAGCAACTCCCAGATTGTCATTCTACAATTGTTAAGTAAATAACTAATTCTACTAGTGTAATATGTAAACAAATAAGATAGCAGAGTATGGCTTGCGGAGAAGTAAAGATGTGGCTAAATTTGGATGACTCCTACAGGGTGGCCTTCATAGCCTAACCAGTAAGGCACTGTTATGGAAAAACAAGCTCCCAGGGATACAGGATGTGTGTGTGCGTGCGTGTGTGTGTGAGATCTCCAAGATCTTTGAACTGATCTATGCACAGTTTAAAGCTATCTGTACGAAGGTTAAAAAAAAAATTATTTGGGGAGTTTTGATAAGATTTGAATAGTAAAATCATACCAACAAAAGTCTATATGAAAAGACCATACAACCATCTGGAAATTTGTTAGTTTTTAGTCAGCACTTTCTGCCATCTTACTGGCGGTAGTGACAAACATTTCTGTATTACCATCATGGCTTCTACCTAGTGTGTCGTCTGCTCTTTGAAATTCTTTCAAACAATCCAACTTTTCTACCAAAAAGACCAACAAACTCTTATTGCGTTTTTCTATTTTATGTTTTTATTTATCTCAAAAACAAAAAATTTGCCAACATGACCCTTACTTTAGAGCTAATACAGCCTATAGTGGTTAGGGTTAGTGTTATGGGTTAGGATTAGTGTTTCTAATTTTCCAATTATTTATCGATGTTATTTCATTTTCATGCCCCCTGTACTTCCGGTAAGATGGCAGAAAGTAAGTGCCAACTATAGCATTATAGTTACATTGTAAATAGAACCTGCCTTTTTTTCTAAAAACTAACAAATTTCCTGATGGTTGGAGGGTCTAATGGATTGAAAGTACCTAAAATTGAAAGAAAAACATTTTCTTCTAGGAGAATTTGCTACTCCCATCACGTAAATCTTTACCAAAATAAAACAATAACAGTAATATATAAATCTCCAACAAAACATGGAACATTGCTTAAGCTTTAATTCACAAGATTTCTAGAGAAAAAAAAAACACATTTAAATTTAAATAATACGCAAATTTAAATCAGGACAATGCCAATCAATTTTTTGTTGGTTTTATTTCGGATTTAGAAGTGATACATTGGGAATAATCACTGAAAATTTAGTAAGCATACATTTAATATTAAAAGAGATATAGCAATTTATTTACTGCCCATTGTAGTTTTTTGGTCAGCAAAGGTCTGTTAGATTAGTTTCAGAGCACAAGGCACTTTGTTAGACGAAGGGAGTTAGACAATTAATCAAACATGACTGCTAGGGAGGAAAGAGTTAAGTATAAATTGACCAAAAGAGAAAAACAAAAAATGAGAGAGAGAGAGAGAGAGATAGAGATAGATAAATGAATAAATAAAAATGTCCTAGAGAGATAACTACAGGTTTATTAACTGCTAATTACAGAGTCATTTCCATGAGTTTTCTTAGGAAAATAAGAATATACTGGAAGAATCTTTGACCTCTCTGCACTCTTCGCCGTCTGCCAGAGACATACCAGTGACAATACATTATAAATAATAATAATAATCATTTGCAAATAATTTTAATATAAATTCTACGAATAGGGAGTGACTTGACATCGAGCAGATGATGCCGAAAGCCGTCTAAGTGAATAATACCAAAAGAAAGAATTATAGTTAATATGCATGTCAACATTCTCAAACAATAGAAGAAGGCCTTCTTGGTTTAGAGTTAATCATGTTGCTAAGTAGAACTGGCTGAAAACAACTGATGATGTCGAGTGTGAACCTGTAATATTAAACAAGATACCCCTCTGATCCATATTCTAAAAGTTGGAATATTTTATATAGTGCTGAAATGAAAACTATTATCAGAAGAAATTGTCACCACTCAAAATATATTAACTCATCAGTATTGGTATAAACATTTTGTTGGCACAAAAAAACCTCTGTAAATTGTATCTCACAGATGAATAAGGAAAACATTGGTTGGCATACCTGACCATATTTTATACAGAGTAGTATTGTATATCAAAATGTTAACTCCTTAACTGTATATCAGTGAGAAGACTGTTTATGACTGATAACAAAAGTGAATTTGTACAATCATGTATTTTATACCTATGTACTTTAATTAGATTTTTCAATTCATATACAATTGCATTTGATTTGAGATTTTACAAAACATTAGTTCATTAGCTCAAATTGTAAAATGTAAAAAACTGAATTATACCCAGTGTTGCCAATTTAGCAGGTTTCTTGTTTTGGCAGTGCAAAAAGCACTAAATTAGCATGTTTGCAACTAAAACATTTTGGCCATTTTCTGTTGGTTTTGAACTATTTTTAATGTCCTTTTGGTGGTTTTTTGGCCATTTAAAAATAATATTATTTGAGTTGGCAACACTGATTATACCCTAATACAAGATTAAATGGGTTTTTGTTTGGTATCTGGAAGAAGACAATCATCATAGGCGTGTCTGCCAATTGGAATTCGAGTTATACATCAGCGACTCATCAAGATTTTTACAACCAGCCCAAGTTATACCAAAGGGGGAAACAGCAAAATTAAGCCTGTGAAAAATCTAAACTTTTCCTTCATTTTGAAAAAAAACAAACCCAAATTATTGGTAGCTATTTCATTTTACTCACACAAAGGCACTGATACATAATCCCAAAACCTAAATGCACAATAATGAACATTTTTTCAAACAAATCCACATTATGATGATTATATTGTCTCTCAGGAAATAGTGAAGCTCTTAGAAGGTAAAACATGGTGATGTGCAGTTCTTTTCCATCAGTTGGTAGATTATTGGATAATGTGTTTAACTAGTCAGATGACTTGTTAAAGCAAATTATTAAAAAACAAGGCTGCAGCAATGTGTTGTTCAAAAGAAACACAAAATAATGTACATCCAGTTTATTAAGATATAAGTCTTCAAGAATAAAGTTAATTACATAGCAACAAATTATTTATGCAAGTGATACTGAAGTATTTCGGCCAATACTATCCTGAACCATCATTACTACAATGAAAAAGGACTTTTGTAATTTTAACATTCTTAGATTTTGCAATATTGTAGAAAATATATCAAGCAATCACTTATACCAGCTTGAACAGCAAAAAATAATCCTGAATATTTATCAAACATTATAGAAACAATATCTCCTTTATTGACAGTTATTTATGACTATTTTGTAGGACCTTAAGTTATTATCATAGCTAGAAATAAAAGATACTATTCTACTATAAAAAATGTTAATGACTATAATTTATATTTCAATGTAAGAATGTTACCATTTCATAATATCACATTCAACCATAAACTAAATATTTAGTCAAAATTGGAAAATAAGATAGGAAAGCTATTTTCATGGTTTAGAAAATGTTAAAGATTTCAAATTCCATGTTTTAGGTTAGAGCAAAAAAATCAAACATATTTATGAAAATTCAAATAAAAATGATCATCATCATACTATAATTCACCAAGTGTCTGTCTGTATGTGACAGAGCAACTCAGGAACCATTCAACATATCCACATGAAGTTTTCTGGAACTCCGGAGCAGGTTTTTAGCAAGTTAGTTTTTTGAAAGTTTTAAAGTTTTTAGTGGGAGGGGTTTGATGTAAGTATTATGCTAAAATGGACCCTTACTTTGTGTCCGACTGCGTTCGCGCGTACCTAAAAGAATAAATGTTTTTTTTTTGTTTTTTTTAAAGTGACTTTTCATAAAATAACTTTTCTTAACAACCTTATAAAAATTTGCATTACATATGTTTGTATGTCCCCCTCCCCACCTCTATCAGTTGAATGTTGCATTGTAGCAAGAAGTATTGATTTGAGGTTTATTGAATTGAGATATGATTTCCATCTATCTCTTTACTATTACTTTAATTCACTGAAAGTCTGTCTGTCCCTCTGTAATAGCATAACTCAAGGACAGCTAGAGCTATGGCCACCAGATTTTCTGTGGCTACTAATGGGACACTGGAATATTTTTTTTGTGTATTAGTTTTTGAAAATAAAACAATAGTGTGGGGTCTGCATCACACTCTCCCCAATAATAATGATCTGATTTCTATCTATATAATACTAAAAGTCTGATGGGGGAAAAAAAAAAAAAAAAAAAAAAAAAAAAAAAAAAAAAAAAAAAAAAAACCCCATTTATTTTTCAATATAATCTTATCAATGCACTTAATCCAGTGGTGGATATTAATCATATAAATTGAACATTATACAATGAAAATTTCAGATCAAAATAATAATTATGTGTCAGGCTACAGACTTATTGATGCATACAGTCTAATGATTTTAGTAGGATTTGGGAATATTTTCAACAACAAAAGGGAGCAAGAACCAGTAAATAAAAAAAAAAACATGTAACACAAACAATATCATCAAAATAACAAAAATGCTAAATGAAAAAATAAAATAAAACACATTTAGCAAAGAATAACAGAATGCAAAGATATTTCAATGACCAGTTTTTATAAAGAAAAAAAAAAAAAAAATCTGTTGAGGATTTACGATAGGAGATAAATGCTTCCATTGCTCTTCAATAGTACAAGTCAGTTACGGTTTGAAAAGGTGAGAATACAGTTATTTACCTATTTAGTTTTTTCCAGGGTATATCTCACCATCAAACATGTAAATTAGTATCAATGAAATAGCTGCTGCAAACCTGATTTTCTCATTGAGTAAAATGCCATTATAGGTAAAAACTATACATGAAATCTGTGTTTTAAAGATGACTGTTAAAGGCCAAAGTAAGCTTTAAGGAAGGTTTCACATTGATAGGGTGAAAGGTAAAGGGCAGAGTGTCGAATATTGTGAAGGGAGGAGAATCAAAAAGAATTGTGACACAGACTGGTTATAGAAGCTGGAAGTAGACAAGATTTATGTTGAAAAACTAATCAAAGACAAGATAGCATACAAGTGAATGGATATGGCTGGTTGGAAGTGAATCAGTGATCAATTTGGTTGCTTTGTGTAACGGTTTCAACCCATTGGATCTGAAAGCAACATCTATCACACAGGATTTCTACATTTTATTATAACAGGAAGTAACCCAAGTGATAAAAAAAAGGCAGGAACCACATGCAAGAAAAGCAATCATGGTTATGTGATCGCTTCTCCTGCGTACTGTCTAGCAATACAAACAAATTTAAAGGATAAATATGTGCATGTGAGCACTCAGATACAATGGGTTAAAAGTTAAAAAACCTAATTTCATTTTTTATTAATAAAAATCTATTAATAAAAAAAGTGAACTCCAGATCACGAGGAACTAAATATAGGAACAGATCAACAGCGAGTTATTATCAAAATTTACTTACTTCCACAATTACTGATAGCTGCTGTTTACAAAATAAACAAACAACATGAGTAGAAAATTCAAATACACATACACAAATTGGATTTGATTAATTTGATGGATTCAAAATGCAGGGCTTTTGCATTTGCAACCATTAGTTTTAAAAAAAACCCAAAAAACTTACATCTATCAAAACTCACTTCTAATGGTTAACTTTTTTCAACTTTTATAGATAAAGATTTCCACAAATTCAGAATTTGCTTCTAAGCTTTACAAATTAATTGAATCCAATTGTTATTAATAAATGGCAAACAATGTACAAATGCATATCAGAATACACAACGCTGTAATAGTATAGCATAGCAAGGTATAATTATAGATTACAATATTGCATAATCCAATCTCACAGTATAAGCAACATTGGGTCAATGTTTGAATGTTACCATATTGTAAAAACGTCCATATATAACTTTGGGTTTATTCTTAAGCATTTTAGAATACAAATATAAAGCAACAATGCAGATAGAATTTTCACATTGTAACAAACTAATTTTATAGATGTATTACAAATGATATAGCAATTGTTTGTTTCCCAACATTCATAAGTCTTTAAATGTTTTTTTGGCCATGTAGTTTTCTATATGTAGTTAGCTGAAACGGCTAAAAATTTGTTAAAGAAATTGAGAAAACCTTTTTACAATATATTAAACATTCAGATATTGTTTTACTTTATATTTGGTGAATAGAAATCAATGAGGAGTTGATATTGAAAAAAAAACAAAAACAAAAAAAACAAAAAACAGGTCATTTGATTTAGAACTTACTAGATTTAATCTTGGAAGGTTCCCTGGAACCATCTTGAGAAGTTTGTCGACCAGACTAGAAAGAAAAAGAAAAAAAAAAAAAGAAAAGAAAAGAAAAAAGAAAAGAAAAAATTTTTATCAATAAACTGTTATGGTGCACAAAGCTCTTTTTAGCAAAATCAGCTGATCAGAAGATATACCTCACTAAGTTTATTGGTGCCATTTATGCATAGGATCATACTTATTAAATAAAGTTCAATTACTATTTTCTGCCATAATGATTGTGCATTACACTTATACAAGGAGTTGCAGTTTTTTTAATAACTGTAATCATGATACATATTAAAAAGTTATACACTAATGCAATTTCATCTGAAATTAAATCTGATGATTAGAATTTCAAGAAAACACAATGAAAAGGTATTCATATAGATATAACAATAATAATGCCATAAACCAAGTGAAAAGCAATGATGATTGCATTCAAAATAATTGGCAATTTGTCTGCAAACAAAATATTTACTGATTTCCAGTAGGATGGAACATTGATAAAACTTTAAGAAGTCAATCATAGTTTTATTAAGATATTAAACTTAATGCCAGAATGATGGCTGGTGCTAGACAATTCATCTCTAATGGGACAGATAAACTTTCCATACAAATTATAACCAAACCATAAAAGCCTGATTTTAGAAAGAGTTAAGTGTAAAAATTTGCTCATAATAAAATCTCTGATGAGTAATAGCAAAGATAACTACCTACAATAATAACAATGAGTGGTATGATGAGTAATCATTAACAATAAAAAAGGTATTTGTATTAACATCATTATCTTTTTTATTTTTACAATTCAATAAACACAATTCAAAGTCAATCCCAGAATAGCATTTTCATACTGTGGGGTTAACGGAAACCTAGGAATCTGATTTTATTTTAATGTATACTTGTATGTGAAATTAATAAAAAAAAAAAAAAGATTCAGTAAGTACTAAAAAAAAGTCAGGATTATTTTTTTTTTTCAATGCTATGTAACTTTTATAGTAAAATTTGGTATGCTGATGCTTTTTAGTCATGAAATGTGAATAAAGTAAGATATGTCAGCATACAGAGTAAAAAAAAAAAA
>VCCN01005562.1:3480335-3492089 GCA_006491835.1 Architeuthis dux
GGTTTAATTTCAGAGAGAATAAATTTATTTTTAATTTAAGAATTAATCAACTCATTTGAAATTAGTTGACCAATGGGTTAGTTAAGTACATTCCTAAGATCTTATCCAACTTGGTTAGAAATAATTCACCAGATGAAATTTAAAAGAAATAAGTAGAATTGAGCCAATTAAAACTTAATGAATGCAAAATGAGAATAAAACAATAATTAAATGAATGAATTCTCATAATAAAAAGTTCCCATTTTCTTCTTTTGAAAAATTAAAAACAAACATTTACATGTTTTACTTTGAATTCTATTGCTTTCAGGAAATTTCCACTTTAACCACCATGAAATTAAAATACTTGTAAGCACTCCACTACTTAAATCCAAAGTTCCACTTCTAAAAAAAATATAAAAAGTTTTGTGCTTTCAATCTAAAAGACCCTCAGGAAATTTGTAAGTTTTGTGAAAAATTAATCTTTTCAGTTCTTCAATTTTTTTTTTGGAGGGGGTGGAGGGGGGTATTTACAATGTAACTATAATGCTATAATTATTTTTTAGAAGCAGACCTTCCAATTCAAGTAGTACTTTACATATGATATTTTAATTAAAAAGTGTAATTATAAGAGGTATTTCAGCTAGGAAGTTTATATGAAATGTAATACCAAACCTACCAAATCAAAAAATTGGAAAATAATGCTATATTTTCTATCATGTCACTTTTTTTTCACAGTATCAAAGCTTACACTTATTCCCAAATCCCCGTTTTTTCACAATTATCATATCACAATTAGTGACCTTGCTTTTGAAATGAAGTAATGCTAGACAAAACTGATATACTCTTGATAATAAAAATAGCATCAAAATTTTTTCAAGTTCTATTTTGTATGAAGATTATTTAAATTTCTTCAATTACCATGTTGGGTGCATTTAAAAACACACGTTTGTAAATTAAGCTTCCAAAATATATAAATATTCATATATGTAATCACGTGTCAAATTTGGGCGCGAAAGTAAAATGCCAAGTCTCTTTGCCAGCTAGCAGCCATCTATGTAGGACATCCAAGAAACCTCTCTGGCCTTGTGCAGAGCCCAATGCAAAGAAGCTGTCCGTTTAAAGAACTAACCATCGGACGTAAAGCCAACCACAGCAACTCTAAGCCTTGACACAAGAATCAATGAGATGAAATCCCTCATTAAGAAAAGGTCAAACTCAGACCTAACAAAAGCATGCAGATGATACAAAAATTTCAAATCCTCGGGGGTAAAAAAAAAAAAAAAAAAAAAAAAAAAAAAAGGCCAATCTTCTCTTGTATATATTGTCAACATACTTTCTTCTGAACTGTTATAATTTTCCAATGCGGGAAAACTAACAAGATTCAAATAAAAGAAAATATAATTCTTCTCCTTGTCAAAAAGAATTATTGAAACTTTTTCAAGTCATGACAACTACATTCATGGAACTTTCCTTGTACACATGTTATTCACACAATCAAAATTCAGACATTAGACCGTTGACTGACTAACAATTCTTTTACTAATTTACTGTTACAAAATTATGTATATATATTGTTCATTGTTAAACAATATCAGTGTTTCTGGTTTATTCATTTTGTGTTTCTGATTTATTCATTTTGTGTTTCTGGTTTATTCATTTTGTCTTTCTCTACTTCAGTAAAGATGAGACTTCTTATTACCACTAACTTTTGATTAAGGCATACAACCTTAAGATTTGAGACTACCTTACAGGCCAAATTTAATTTATTGTAAGTAGGCATTCGGTAAATGCTACTAACCAATAATGTCACAACAACCATAATAAAGTGAAATGTGATATTGTTTATCTTTGAAAATAAAGTTTGGAAATGAATGCAACAAAGAAAAATGCATAATGTATTAGTTTAATTCAAGCAAAAGATAGAACTATTTTCTCTGCAATAAATGAATAAAAAAAAGCAGTTTTAAGTATCATCTTAACTCATTCCTCCCTGAAAACGCCTCAAGGCGTGATTTAAAATTAAAAAAAAAAATTAAAAAATTTTTAAAAAAGGGGCGCTTCCTCCCTGACCACAACGGGGTGAAAAAAAGCGCTTTGTCCCTGAACCTGATTGATGGCGTGTATATAGCGTTTGTTAGTCATATTAAAGTTCTCTAGGGGATCCCTTAGAATCTCAACCAATCAAATTGAAGCTTATGAATCCATATCTTTAACTTAGTTCTGTCTTCTTTTATCTATTAAGGTCAACGAAAAGGACGGAAGTAGCGATCACTTGACTTGGACTCACTTGCAGAATTTTGAGGATTTTACTGACATTCCTGTAACAGCTACAAAATTACCTGATACCGCTAAGCAGTTTATAGATAATAATTTATTATTGAAAATATTTTTTAAATGAAAAAAAATTGGTAAAAACATGTTCCGTGGAGCGATCGCTTGCAGAACATAAATATTGAGGACATTCGTGGACAAGCTACACAATTACTGCTAAACAGTTTATAGATAATAAAAAAAATTAAAAAACATTTAAATTCAAATCATATGCAAATTTAATTCATGACAATGCCAATCAATCGATAATATCTTTTTCAATTAACTTTTTGCTGGTTTTATTTCACTGGACTTAGAAGTGATACATTGGAAATAATCACTGAAAATTTAGTAAGTGTACATATGATATTAAAAGAGATATAGCAATTTATTTACTGCCCATTGTATTTTTTTGGTCAGCAACAGGCTGTTAGATTAGTTTCAGGACAGAAGGCACATTGTTAGACGAAGGGAGTCAGGCAAGCAGAGAACTTATCAAATTTGTCTCTTAGGGAGGAAAGAGTTAAATGTATTTGAGAAATTGGAAGCAACAAAGGTTACAAAGAGCAAACAATTCCAGAGTAAATTCATTAAAAGAAAACTGCTTCCTCCTCAAACCCAAGATGGTCACAGACATTCGATTCAACATTTTGCAATACCTTTAATTTTATTATACTAATAAGTAAACTGTTGTACAGTATGCTAATCTTGAGTGTTTAGCCAGATTATATTCCTTAAATAATTGAAAGATATGAAGAAGTAACTGTACACAGACTATTATGGAATTGAAGAACAACATTTCCTCCCATGCTTTAAAAGTGACAAAAACCAATAAAAAAATGCTACTTTTATCCTTGACCAAGTTGAAGCACAACTTAGCTCACTAAATCACAAGGTTTCAAAGCTCAAAATTGGTTTAACTTTTCTTTGTAATGGTAATAGATATGTATACCCGTAGAGGTAGAGAATATGCTTTCAACAAGATGGACTTGCAGAGAACGGACACAACTAGATTTGTTTAGATTCAAACAAGAGCCAATCCCATAAACAGAAATAAAATTCAAATCTTAATTAGAAAAAAAAAGAAAAAAAACAAACAGATTCTATCCAAATTTGCCATGAACATGATTTTCTTGGCTATGCAATGCTTAGTATCATCTCCTTTTGTACTGACAAATACACAGCAACAAGACATTTTGTTATCAGTGATGAACTGATAAGATGTATAAAATATGAAAAAATAAAGAAAAATAAAATAATATTCTAAGAAAAATATATTCAGACATTCATAAGCCATTAGGATCAATTCTTGCGTTTTGTTACTTTTGATTTCAAAATAACATCAACTAGTGTTCTCCAATTAATCAGGCAACAATGATCAAATGAGTCTTGATAACTGGATTGATTGAAATGTCAAAACAGAAGAATGTTGACAATAATCTGAAACAAAGACAAGAATGGTGTTGAGCAATGTGGTTAAAATTATCATAAATAAAAGTGATATTTACCTTTATTTAGGGGTAGACGGCAATGAAAGAACTAATAGGAACAAAAACTTACTCCAGTTGATGATTCTACCATTGGAAGGTGGTAAAGTAAATGGGATTGATAATGCAAGTGAATGTAAACAATGCATGTGAGAACGGCTGGCAAAACACCTATGCAAGAAGCAGTCTCTTAGGAATAATACATTACTTTAGTCAAGAGTGCATCCATCTGACAGATAATTTACCATCTTATATGAATAAGAGTTTATTTTGGTCTTCAATATATTTCCTATTTCATTCAACTTTCTTGTTATCTACCAGACACTTATCAAACTCAAACAGTTCTATCAACTCTTGGGAAGATCTATAATGTCTACACTAGAACAACCTCATTTATTTTGACTAAGCTGTCAAGAGAAATCATTCAAAGTCAAACTCACTCACACAACTACTGTTTGCATTATGGGAAGAAAAGTACGAAAAAAGAAGAAAGGAAACATGGAACCAAATAGGTGGTACTCATTCCTCAAATGGAATGAGCAAATGATGGCAATACATTTAATAGCCTAGCCATTTAAATATGCAGTAGTTCAATACTTCCATTTCTTTTACTAACATAAGATATATTAGCAATATATTTATCTTTTCTTTTACCTTTTACAAACCAAGCTATGCATGTTATAATCACAGTTAAAGTCAAGAATCATCCGTGATTTAAAATTTAACAAAGTGCAGGGGAAAAAAGGTGACAATATTCAGTTTGGCAAGAAGAGAAGAGTACTACAAGGGGAGGAAGCAAGGTTTCTGCAAGAAGATCTAAATTGTGTGTATAGTAAAGGCTAGGAAGTGCAAGGAATAAAACAATGTGAAGGTGTAAATTAGGAGGCAAGTGAAGAATGAACTGCGAGAGAAAATAGCAGCAAACGGGAGACAGCACACACAACAAAGCATGCAGCTTGAATGAACACATGCTGTGGAACAACTTAGTTACCCTTTTTTGAGTATTGGTTCTGGCAGATTTGTTGGAGCCTCTAGACACGTCTGATTTCTTCTCAGAACTGTCATCTTCTATACTAACAGCATCATTTTCGGTTAGATCACCATCATCGCCATCTCCATTTTCATCACCACATGAATCCTTTGATGACAAAGTGCAAGAAATGAAACAAATTTTTGTCCATTCAAGCAAGTTGATCAGTGGAGGGAAAATGTTTACAAGTAGGGATGTAGTTCAGGTCAGCACAAAGAATCAAGAAAATATATTTGCCAGCATAGTATATTTGGAATGTTAATTAACTTGCAAATGAGCTGTCCAAGCAGGCTCCAAACAATCTGAAAGGAAGTCTGCTTTCAAAATATAAATCACTTATTTGATATTCCTGTGCTGAGACTACATTATTTGAAATTATATTTTTCTTTTAAATTATATCTCCATTGCAAATAATTAAAGCTAGACAATATTGAACTTTTCATTTTTGCTAATATTTTATTTATTTATTTTTTAATTTTTTTAAAGGCAAAATTTCAAACAATATTATGATCAAGAGTCAAGGGACAAGACCAGAAAAGTACATCCCACTTGTGTTTGTAAATCTTTTTATGAGCTTCAAGTCATATAATCAGTTGATCAGGAAATTGCTGAAAAAATATACATTTCAAACACAAAGGTTGAAACCGAAATAATCATTTTAAATGATTTCTCATCCCATAAACATTGCAAATGTTACTGGGAGGCTCAATACTGGCATCAAGTGTAATCCTACTAATGAACAATTGTAAACAAATCGCTAGGAGAGTCATCATGACCATCTATATAATCAATGTGGCACTGTTTCCAATAAAATTGCTATCTAAGTAGATAAATTGTTACAAAATAAGAATAATGTCAATCATACACAAGAATATTTTTTATAACTTTCACACTTGGCATAAAGAACATTTTAACACAGCATTTCAAATTAATTCACTCAAAATAACAATGTGAGCAACTTTTAAAAGATTATGGTTAATTTTCATCATTTTTTAAATATTTGTATTCTAATTTAGTATTTTTAATCTGGCAACATTAAAAGATTTTCTTGGTAAAAAATACAGTAATAATCTCGAGAGATAATACCCTGCAGTTTGCTCTTTTATTGATGACGTTACCGAAGGATTCGAAGGGTTACCAAATGTTTCTTTTACATTTCTAAAACAGAGCACTAAAAGTTTTGAAAGTAATTGGTTATTTTTCATGAGTCCTTACATATAAATTTATAAGGACATTTTTATTAGTAACAGGCAACTTTATTCTTGAATGTTTTCAATCAGAAATTTAGCCTAACCCTTATATAAGACTGATAAAAAAAACATTCTTAATGAAATGAAAATAAAATTTAGCATTTCATCAAAAAAATAAGTAGTACAGATGAGGGGAATCTCTCCATTCTATTTATAAATTTTATTGATTTTTAAGTTTTGAAAAAGGGTGCTGTGATCCAGCTCATAATCAAAGAATTGAATAGCAATAAGCAAAAGAACTGAAAACAAGAGAATGTTATCAGGTGGAACTTGATATATTCATCTTAATACTCCAAAATATATTAAATTATCTTGTTACCTTGCTAAATTAATTATTTCAAATATACCAATCAAACACTATTTCTTCATTCCATGAATTAGTCTAGTATGAAGACTTCAGACAAAAATTATTTCTTTGATTTCCATTACTTTTTCATGGAAATCAAATTGCACAATTGAATCATTGTAGTCAGTGTTGCCGATTTAGTGCGTTTCACGCTAGATTCAGAGAGTTGCTTGCTTTTGCAGTGCAAGAAACGCTAAATTAGTGTGTTTGCGCCTAAAACATTGACCATTTTCTAGCTATTTTAAACCATTTTTACTGTCTTTTGGTGGTTTCTGGCCATTTTTGGCTATTTAAAAAATCTTTTGCACTTTTTGGCAGTTAAACTAGTGCGAAAATATTTTGAGTTGGCAACACTGATTATAGTTAGCCCACTGCACACCAGTAACACTTTAATGTAGAATACTTTGTGAGAGAATAACTATTTCAAACTATGTCACACATAGTAAAAGTGTTTTTTTTTGGGGGGGGGGGGCATATCCTATTAGATTCAATAATATCAGTGTATTTTCTTCAACTTTTCAGTAGAACACAAATGGTGTAATATAATGCTCAACTTAAGTAACCTTGAATTTAATAAATTTTCTCATGTTTTTATAGACTAAGGAGTAAGATCCAACTTGCTCTTCTATAATTTTCAACTTTCAGTTTTCAAGAAAATTTTATTAAATTTCATAGACCCACTGAATCAGATTTATCAACTCCACCTGACAACCTCCGAGCCATTACACAAAATTTAAAATAATTATTTCTGATGTTTGAATATCAAAATCAACGTGTTAGATACTAAAAATAGATTCTTCTTCAGATACCCTGTTGCAGTTTAGATTTTCAACTTTTTTAATATCAATAACATCAGTTGGGTTCACAAAAAAAGAAAAACCTATTTTCTAGACAAGCGAAGCAAATCCACATATAATGTACACACAAACTTTAAAAAGGAAAGTGTATTAAAAAAGTGGTTAAAAATTTAAAACCATTAATACTTCACATTATGTCTGACAGAAGGATTATAAAATAATACTTCAATATTTATAAATGCATTTAAAAAAAAAAAAAAAATATTTTCTTCAAGTTATCTAAAGCTACCAATATATTCTTTTCAGTCAAGTGAATCCTAAAATTGAACAAACTTGGCAGTGCAAAGTGTTTGTTTCCAAGCAATGACACCACCAACACAACAGATTGCACTTGTTTCTTAGGCGGACACAACACTGCACTGAAATCAAAATAAGAGGAGGAAAGCATATGGGTGAAACAGCAAATTCACATTGAACGAGAGAGAATTATTTGTCATGTTAACTTATCACAAGTGTTTCAATCATAGAAAGAAAAAGAAAATTATAACAATTGTTTACTTACCTTGGTGAGGGAGGCAGTCTTTCCATTTCCATTATCCATATCAACAAGATCGGGATTCAAACTGAAAATAGCTTCAATCTCAATCTGAAACAATTAAAAGAAAACTGCGTTAGAATTCTTTTGAAAGTAACAATATCTTTTAGTGTTAGGTACCTCCCATTTTTGATGAGAAAGTGATATGTGACGAAAAAACGCCCAAAATAATGTAAATATCTTTTTGAAGTTTTAATTTCAGATTCAACTACAAGAAAATAGCCTCAAGTTAGTTATCTTCATAATATCTGTGGATGGCTGGCTGTGTATGTTAGTTACCAGAACCCAACGGCAAAATTCTTTTAGCCCTGCATCTTCAGGATGCTCTAACTGAGAGAATAAAACAAAGCCAGGTGATTTTCACCAGTTACATTATGTTTTAGTACAGGGTTTCAATTTACTATACAATTACAATACAGAACTGGACCCCCATTTTGTGTCAAGTCATTATTATGTCTCTATTCTATGGCATTATCAAAGAGAATCTTTTCGTACTGATCACTTTTTTCTTGGAATTTTTTTGTTCTAGTAACACTTTCTTTTCGATGTTAGTTTTTTAAAAATTGTTGGGTAACATTATACACGAGAGTAACAAAACATATTACTGATTTTTAGCTACAAAAATTATATTCAAGGCCACCTTGTACTCGAGTAAATACGGTAAGTACGAAATTAACAAAAGTTAGCTTGTTTAACAGTGATCAGCGAAATCAGTCCCAATGATCCAATCCATTTTTGACGGATGACTTGTTAAACTTTGCAAAAAATGTTTTAGTCTTATTGAATTTTATTTTTCCGGTCATAAGTCAGATCATAATTTCTACATCTCCGGAAAAGGTTTCAGATATAATTTTAATGGATTTAATTTCTCTGGGGACTTATGTTTATAGATATTTTTTATTTTTTTTTTTTAGATTGACTTAAAAAAAAAAAAAAAAAAATATCGCTGATTCTAAACATGGTAATCAAATAATTTTTATATAAAAAATTTCTCCATTCATTCTTACGAATGCGATAAATATTTCTTACAATAAAATAATTCTTATACAAGTTGAGTGTTTTTTCTTGTCTCATGGCTTTTTCGTCAAAGGTTTAGGTGTCTATTTAATGTAAAAACTGTTTATACAATCTTTTTTTTATTTTTATTTTTTATTTGTTAGCATCAGACAATTGTAGTGAATGGAAGATTTTGATATGACTGCACTATAGCATAAATTTCACGAGAGAATTATCCTAATATAGATATTAAGCTATAGATTAACATTAAAAATTGCTGCTCTATAATACTTTTAGTAATTGATATATCATAACCTGCTGTAGAGTGATGTAAGCTAGTCTCAGACGGCTAATGTTGCGAGTTCAATCTTTACAGAATACCTCACTATCAGGATACTGTGCCAAACTAAGCTAGTTTAGTTAAGATCTATATCATAACTTTGCATGGCATTAGTTCCCCAACAGATATGTGATTAACATCAGTTTTTTTAAGTCATATTTCTATACTTATACAAGGATTTGCTCTTGGCATGAGAAAGGTGTGGGTCATATATGCCATTCAAGGTTAGTTATGACAGCTTTATATAACAAGTTGAGAGAGAAAGAGACCTCACAATGTTTTTGAAGTTGTTTATCCCATATAAGATATCCTCTTTGTATATTAAAATACCATGGCAACTAGCCAAGGAGAGGTAGCTGATAGATGCTACACCTTGCATAAGGCTATTGTGCATGCTATATATGAAATAAGCTGAATGCCCCAGCCTTGTACAGTTGTCAGAGAAAACATAGCAAATAGGGTTAAATTTATCAGATTCACTAGAAGCTATAAGAGAAATTAGATGCATGTTTGACCTATAAGCCACCCTATAGCTGATTAGAAAACTTGACCAGTGACCAATTTCCTTTCCATCAACATAATTGAGAATCAATAACAAGGACATTCCTTCATCAATATCTGATTCTAATTTAATGTCAGCACACCTGGCAAAGCATGAATCTAATCAGTAATGCCATTACTCCATAGTGAATTTACATGAATAAAGCTGTTGCTTTTAAAACCAAAATCATTTTTCTAATCAGAATAAATAAAATCAATCAGCAACTTCATATTGAAAAGATATACCTTATCACAATGTTCATTAATTATAAATTATGAAAAGCAGATTTACAATTTGCACAGAGCAATGAGAAAACATCCAATACTAATTTAGTAACGAGACTTAACTATACACAAATATTATATAGGATGTAGCTACTAAATGATTGTACAGTATTTTCTTTTTTTACAATAAGAAAATTGCATTTTGAAGCATAATTTTGATGAGAAGTGGGTGGCTTATAACTAATTACTTGGGTAAAATGTCTATAAAAATTTAGATCCAGACAAATTATGAATACAAATTTTCTTTTTCTATTCAAGAAAAAAATTACATTGTCAAACGAAGAGTCAAATGTATATAGATATATTCTGTAAGATCAAACTATAAACAATTATTATAAAGAGTAATTGATTCACAGGTTTAACTTAGACATAAAAATAGACATACAGACTTAATACACATTCAACTGGTATTATTCAAAGTGTAATAAATTAAATATAACATTACATTAAAAGTGTACTAATTTAAATATAATACATGACAATACAAAAGAAAGTTGTTTGAACATAGATGTAAGGCTAAAGTACAATTGTTGAATAAAGAAACTGCTTACCTCTTTTCCCTTGGTTTCACCCTTTTCAAACCATTCCACAGTAACACTTCTTGAATCTTTGTGGATGCAACTGATCACAGCAGAATGAACACGGCCTGAATTGAGAGAAACAAAGAGAAGATCTCTAAATATGCAGGAAAAAGGATAAATCAAAGGTCAGAAATAAACAAAAAAAGCATATTTAGTTTTACTAGCTTAATTTTTTTTTACATGTTTTGATTACATTTACACATTTAGATTAGAAAGATTTTGCAAAAATAATATTTGTATATCACATGGTTAAATAAAAAAATAATTAAAAACATCTTTGATTTTTTTTTTTCTTAACAAGGTTTCAATAGTTTATTTTCAACTAAATAAATTAATTTACAGAGTAAATAATGGATTCTTATACACTTTAATACAGCACGAAGTCCCTTTTGGGAATGGGAGAATTTATCAACAGTTCTAGAAGTTTTTAATTAGAATTTATAGAAATGAAAATGTAAACACCTCCAGAAAGCAGTTTTATATGAATATTTACCAAACACTTATGCTGACATGCTATAGCAATGTCTCAACAATTCATTGCTTATAGAAGGTGATAAAATATTTATCTTTTTGAGAACTATTTGTCATAAAAACAGAACTAATTTTTCTTTAATTTCTTTTAAGAATTTTGATATAACAAAGTTGATTGCTATATTAGTACTACAAACTAAAAAGTAATAAAGGGAAAACTTTGTACACTGAAATGGTGTGGCTCCTCTATAAATTCTTAACAGTAGTACAAAAAAATATCAAATTGGATTTGTTCACAAATGTAGGCTTTAAAGAAGAAAAAGAAAAATCATATCTCCAAATAAAGTTATCTGCCAAGTTTCATCTAGAACTGTCATACTTTATTGAGTTATCTTGTGAAGATAGATACCTACTCCATACAAGATGAATTATAATTGCTCAGGTGACATAATATAGGTAATAAATACTTTTAAATTAATTTGAAGCTTAACCAAACATCTAAAGAACCTTAGATTAATGCAGTTAATGCATCCTCAAAAAGTGTAATGTTAATCAAAACCATGTTAATTGAACTAATAAAACCTATGGGAAATAATGTAAACTTCAGATTTTAAAAATATTTTAAATGATTTTTAAGACAATTTTTTAATACATACAAAAAAGATAATTTAGTATATATACTGTATATTGTGGTGGATAAGGCGACCCCAAATAAGACAAGACTGCAATTTCAGTTTGTAACTTTTT